>VZTL01017755.1:12264-31895 GCA_013400535.1 Scopus umbretta
AGGGTAAAAGTAAGAAAACTTGTGGGTTGAGATACGAACAGTTTAATAATTGAGATAAAATAATAACAACAACAACAAGTAATGAAAAAGAGAACGAGAGAAAGACACAAAACCCAGGGAGGGAAAAAAACCCCAAGCGATACTACTGCTCACCACCCGCCGACTGACACCCAGCCAGTCTCTGAGCGGCAATGGCTGCCCCACCGCCCGGCCAGCTCCCCCCAGCTTCCGTACTGGGCATGATGTCATACGGTATGGAATAGCCCTTTGGTCCATTTGGATCAAGTATCTCGGCTGGGCCCCCTCCCAGTCTCCTGTGCCTCTGGCAGAGCATGGGAAGCTGAAGGAGAAAGTCCTTGACTAGCGTAAGCACTACTTAGCAACAACTAAAACATGAGTGTGTTACCAGCATTATGCTCATACTAAATCCAAAACACAGCACCATGCCAGCTACTCGGAAGAAAATTAACTATACCCCAGCTGAAACCAGGACAGTTTTCCAAAAAAAATTTCAAATGGAGAAGCAACATTGTGTCAGCTAGTCCTGTAGCTCAACAGCAAGAGACAGGTTCTTTCTGCTCTACCTCCTAAAGCGTCCCTTTTTGAGGGTCAAGAAAATCCTAAAAGTAAGGCATTACATTGAATACAGGACCTACAAACCTCCTTCATGGAAACTTCTCACTCTTCCCCTTTCTGATCCTCTTGCAAGCTCAACACACTGATCTGCTGATGTCTTTTGATCCTGCCTTGGAGTCCTCTGCTCCCCCTTCTTGTGATGCCAGTGTTCCTGCTGGGCAAACTAGGACCTCCCTTAAGAACATGATTCCAGCAGGAGTCCTGGACCTCATGTTGTCACACTTTGTATATAACCTGACAGCTGGGAGATTTAAAACAACCTTATCTGAGAACAAAGGGAAGGTAAATATGAACAAGGCAGACAGAGGTGGAGGGAATAAAAATCACCATACTGTGTGGACAGGGCTCTGCATGCATGCTACTAAAGTGCTAACCTAGCACATTTTTTCAGCCTTTGCCTCAGTACCCACGGGGAGGTGAAGGATGGGTTATTACCGGACGCAATTGCATAACCATGCCACATGTTTTCTATTTCACTTTACTCGAAGTGACTAGCTCTAGGCCCCACTGGTTCCCCTTGCTGTCGCTCCTGTCAAGGCAAGGTGTGTCCACACTTACTCAGTGACCACAGGTCTGTGCCGTGGTAAAGCTCATCTGAGGAGTCCTGTGCACTGAGGATGCACAGCTGGCTCTCTCCTCACAACCCCTGGCTGTTTAGGTGACGTCTTGTCCTGTTCCCTTCCAACCACTTGTGTCCAGCGCAGTGTATCCCAGAACAGGAGGGAAGTGCAGTAGTGTAATGCAGCCAGGGCAGGCTCTGTAGCATGACGCTATGTTCAAAACAGTGTGTCCTGATAAATGGCATGTTCTCCAGCTGCATTACAGCATCACAGCTCATACCCCTTTTCCCTGACCTGAAGGGCAAAACATGACCAGCTCTGCCCTGTCTAACAAGGTGCAGCAGAACAAAGCAGAGGTGCAGGGGAAAGGGTTAAACATGAGAATATCTGATTTTCTTGCCTTGTACTCCATTAGGACTTCTTGTCTTGCTTTCCTGTACCATCCTCCATCTCAAAAATCTAGACAAACACTTACCAGCTGAGTCCCAGCTTCTCTCTGCACTGGGGAAAGACCTGTGTCTTGAGCACCAAATGACATCTGCCTTAGCTGTGGCACAGAGAGAGGCCTGGACTTGCCCGGTGTTACCCAGCAAGTCAGTAACATAAAGCCCTTCCCTCCTACTTCAGCTCAGCTAGCCACCTTGCACAGCAAGGTCCACAGCAAGTCCATCCAGCTGGTGGCATTTGCACAGCCCTCTGTTGCCTTCTTCTAGCAAAGCCATTCAGAGAAGGTGAGTGATTTGGGGTTTCACTTTTTTGCAGGTAAATTAACATCAAATTTAAATGGGAAAAATCATTGAAATGCCTATGCCATGTAAGTATGGTCCTCTTCTCTACTGGTGCTCTTGCTCATGGCCTTGTGCCAAGAAGTTTGGATGGTGTCTGGGGATGGCTATCCCGTGGCACCTCTGGGCACCTGTTCTGTTGCTGCATCACCCTTGGGGGAAGCATTTTTTCCTTCCATCAGTGTTTCTCTGTACACAGCTTGGCCCATTGCCTCTGCTCCTGCCACTGTGCACCTCTGAGAAGATCCTGGCTCCAGCTTCGTCCCACCTGCTTTGAACACCAACCTCAGGGCCAGCAGAAGGACCTTCATGAGATGCCTGTATGTCATCTGAGGAGAGTGGGAGCCCAGGCAATAACATCACAGCCTAAGCTAAACACAAAGTCTATATAAAATTTGTATGTCTTTTTATATGGTAAAGTCTTACCTGAAAAGAGGAGTCATATGACTCAAAAAGAGCATAGGTACTTGTCCCAAGTGGTGTTTACAGACACATTTGTAAATGTTTTTTTGGCTTTTTATCTCCCCTTCCTTGCCAATAGTCTGAGTAATACAAATGTATAAATGAAAATAGCTTTTCATTCTTCAGTACATCAGGGATTATCTTAATTTCTTTGTAATATCAAAAAAATATTTGTGCACATGAAAACAGCTAGTTTCTTGTTTATATACTTTAAAATTATTAGATATTGTTCACTAATTACTTTTAATGAATGTAATAGTGGGATTTCAACAACTGATCCTACTCTGTGTGTACTGTGCACTATAAGTATCAGACAGACACACTGCAGATTTCTCATGCCGGAGGGTTAACAACCTTGGTTGCAGCCTTTTTTGCAACTTACAGTATAGGTTTCTTTTAAGGCACAACAAAGTTTATACATAGAGGTGATGTTTGTTATAATATAGCTGGGAAAGTTGGATAAAACCTATTTCATATAGGGCTTACCCTACAAAAGGCCTAACCTTACATCATGCAAAATATAGTCACAGGGCTATAAAACCCAGCTAGCAATTTGGTTTGCAATTTAAGCTACAAAGTGCATGAAAATGAAAGTAATTCATTGATGCTTTTGCCATGCCTGAATTTATTCATTTGCTTATATGATACCACAGAAATATGAGTTATAATTGGCAGCCCAGCTTGTCCATGCCTGGGAAAGGCAGTTAATCCACCACCAGGCCTTTCTCTCAGGCTAAGATATTCAACAGGCCACTAGAGTGGATAATCTTTATTCGCTCTAATATTTTCAGTTTAATTTTAAGTTTAGCTGATGAAGCCTTTTTATGGTGTTTCATTTCGTTGGATATCTTCCTTTACCTGCATGAAGCAAGTTGTATAATTTTTATATTGTCTGAGGTTTTCTGATAGAGGGCCTTCCCATCACTAAGGCCTATGAAATAATTTGTCTCCCACACAATAATAAACCTTTTTTAATCTCTCTGGGTATTGCTGTTAGTCTTACTAATTTATACAAGTATTTTTTCCTGTGATGCTTGTTTGTCAATTGAAATAAATTGCTTTGGGTTTCTTTGCTTTAGATACATAAGCCAGGGAAACTAATATCGTTATTTGGATTTCCTTTAACCTAAAAATACTGAGTTCTTTTTTCTTATTTCTCCTGAAGGATTTTTTTTCAGCCTTTAGGTGAACAGCTAACACAATTTTGTAAACTGGAGCTGTTAATGTAAGTCTCAGGTTTTAAAGTGACTGTTTTATCACCTGTCCCCATGCAAAGCTGATGTAGGTACTGGAGAGGGACATTCCTCCATGGTAGAGCTGCTGGTTTCCACCAGGGATTCTTATGTGAAAGTGCATGGACCACCGTAGGCACAATACCAGTGTTACCTCAGATTTTTCTTTTAACACATGCCTCTTCTCGAAAGCCAAAGACTGAAGATGTTTATTGCTTTGGTTTGGCTTTGAGGGCTGAGCATTGTGCTACAGTCCTTGAGGAGGCAGAACAGGAGCATAGTAAAGACACAGGTGTCTTTCTTGGGATTATTTACCTTTGGTGAAAGTGGTTCCAAAATTGCTTAACGCTGCTGGGGCAGACAAGGATTCCTGCACATTATAGTGTTGTGACAGTACTAAGGGTATTTACAGCCACCCACAGACACCTTTCCTTCCTGTGATTGCAGTGACCAGCGAGCCACTCTGTTTCAGTAGTCATCTACAAAACTGAACAATAGCAACTGAAAAGAAGTCAAAGAAAAATATACCAGAACTGGGTTAAGGTGATTCAAACTGCACAGCTCAATATCTTTATTTTCATGGGGAAATATGTTTTCTATAGTGGTCATAAACTTGGAGGACACTTCACATTTTTCTGTCATCTTTGCTAGGCAATGTAGTGAGGACTGTATTGCTTATAGAAAACTGCAGAATAAGGTTTTCTGTGATTGAAATTTATCAATATTTATAATGGCCTGTATTAACTTATTAATTGCATCTTCTGTGTCACTCAGTCCAAATCAATACATTTTAAAGTGCCGGTGGAAAGGAACCTGCAAAGGAAATATTGTAGAGAATGAAACACTCCAGAAAATTAAAAATAATCAGAATGATACATTCAGGCAAAGTAGAAGTGCTCCCATGACATCCATTTCTTACCAACCTCGTGTCTTGCTCCATTTCAATACGATAATACCTGGAAAGGAAATGAAATGCATCAGCACATGTAACTTACTACTATAGCACTGTAACCTCTGAGAACTATCTAGAAGTTTAGAATTTTTTAGAAACTATCTAATTTTCCCAAGTGTTCTTTGGAACAACATAAAATTTTAGAATGATGTGTTAGTTTTATTTTAGCATTGGAAATAAGTTTCAAAAACATTCTATGGAACAGCAAAAAGTTGTGCTACCTTTAAAAGTGAGAGTAAACAAAGGTAATCATTCATTTTCAAGCAGGATTAACCAAAATTGATATAATTTAGTACAGAAATCCATTCTGCTTGGAGGATTATTAAGAAATCAGATTTTGGCATTTTCACTATATCAACCGTTTACTGTGATGTGGCCTAATTTAAATTTTTGGTGATCAACAGTTAAGTACAATGATTCACTTAGGTTTTGTACTAGCTTAATATGGGAGCTAGTCACAGAAGATATTGGATATGTACAGATATGCCAGGTGCACAGTGACCTCAGACAGGTATGAAGTATTATCATAAGAGGAAATACCTTTCTTGCAGTTGAAATCATGACTGCCAATTCACTGAAGCCATCACCCTGTACGGCAAAGATGTTGCATGCCTGTTTCAGCAGTGATATCTTTTATTAGACCAGCTAGCCTTGTTGGAAGAAGTAGCCAGTCTTTCAGACACACAATCTCTCCTTCAGGTCTGAAAAAGCACCTAAGAGCTTTCAAGCTACAAGATCAGACCACTTGTTTTGAGCTTTGTGAGAGAGGAACCAGCTGAAGCACCAACTGCCTGAGCTAAAGGGCGGTTAGTGCTTGTGCAGCAAAGTGGGCATTAGGGTATAGAATTAGAACTGGTGTTTCCTGGGGGACTGAGAGGCAGGTGTTTTAGGTCTGGTGGATGGTAAATTCATTAGTAGAAGGAGGAAGACAATCATGAATAGGATCTCCATTGAATCACTGGTTTTGATGGCCCTGTAGTTCTATAAATTTTATTTTTACATGCTCATTGTTAAGGTATACTTTGCATATGTCTATTCAGTTTACAGCAGCCTGAATGACAACAGGCAACTTGGGATGAGTCATGTTTTCCAGCAAATGCCCAGGACATTATTGCTTTGAAAACTGCTATTTTGCAGGAGTTATTTACTGGACAAGTCAAAGATGGGAGTGAGAGGACAGACGATAGGGGGCATTTCTGGAGAAGGATCTGGATGTTTTTTATTACTTGGTAGTTACACAACCACTTTTATCAGTATTTCCACCTCTAACTGATAATCTGCTGAATCTTGTGGTTTGTGTGAGTATGTGTTCATTCCTTCTCCATATGACATTTATATAACACTTCCCCCCACCAGACACAAGCTGCCTCCTGACTGTTTTCCTAACTTTTGTGGTTTATAAAAGGTGCTGCATTTTATTCCACAAGAAACTGTGCCTGATTTTTGAACACCATTCTTAAACTACCTTTCATCCCCAGACATTTTTCCTGGTCCTTTACACTGCTCTTCCCTGCAGTTCTCTGGCTACTACATCAGAGCCAAGACACATGGTATAGCTAACATTCAGTCTTAACATTCACTCTTTTTCAAAGCTTAATCTTCAGGCAAAGAGCAAATAGGGCTGCCTGTGCTGTTGTGATCTAATAAGCTCCCTCGCACAGAACAGAGAACCTCTGCCATTAATGAGGCTTCATATAGACACATTCGAGGTAGTTTGTGCTGAAGCGTTTCTCTGCTGGGTTATTCACACACAACAGGAATCTGCACAGGGATCATGAATAAAGAGTGTTATCAAATCCTTTCACTGCACAGGCCCTGGAGGGCATGCTGACAGCCTTACAGCGGCAGTTTTGCTGTTGCATGGACTGGTACAAACACCCCACCCAGTTAGGCTTCTCAGGGAGTGCTCATATTTTGGACTGAATATTTCTGTTCAATGACCTATTGGAATTTAGCAAACTTTTTTTCTTACTAGGTTCAACTTCTGGATAAGCTGCTACAACCAGAGGTTTGCAGAAGACCTAATCAAATGAGCAGCACTATTTCAGAGTGACTGTTGTTACAAACGTGACTCACAGCAGCCCAGATCTTAATCTTCCCAAAAGGGGAAGGAGAAACCACCTGGAACATCTGCACTCCAGGTGACACTGAATGATCCAAGATGATCACCATGCTGGGGAGGCAAGGATGTCTCCCAATGGCACTGTGTAATATTTGTGCATATTCACAGTGGAAACAGAACTTATTTCCATATCTAGACCAGTACCTCACCTCATTTTGGGTTTTATTCCTGACAGTTTGTCTAACCCATAGTAGCTTTGTCAGCAACTGTATCAGCAAACTACTGCAGTATTCTGCTAACATAATATGGACAATGTTTCTGTCTGTGGGTTTCCTTTTGTTCTTAAAATACCTAAAGAACTGGCTTTTGTCTTCAAAAGATCACAGTACCCGCACCAGAGTGCTGAGATTGGGTGCTTTCCACAGGGAATATTACCCTGTGTTAAACATAGTTCATTTCCCCAACACTGTGGATTTCTGATCAGTTAAAGAAAGCAGGGTATGAATTATTCAAAGATTTCTAATATAAGCACTATCCAATAAATACCCTTCCCCCACTTGGAAAGTCTCTGTCTCTCTGTTCCAGCTCCTCCTTGCTGCCTCTCCCTGTTTCCGGATGGGTCCTGGCCCCCAGCCCTTATCTCCTCCAGCCCCTGGGCTGTTTACAGAGAGCAGTTATAAAGAGGCTGACCCAGCAGAGAGTGGAGGAGAATTACAAGGTGCAGGAAAACAGCAGCACTGGACCAGACTGGGTGTCTGCTTGATTCACCACGACCTGCTCTGCACCATGGGGAAGGACGGGCTGCCCAGCAAACCAAACATCTTTCTCCTTCTCCTCTTCTTCCTTCCTGGAAATACTTCTCCCACCACAGAACCGTAAGCTACACATGTGGAGGGGGAGGGAGGTCTTAGTGCTCCTTTTTTCCTTCAGTTTTCTTCGTTTCTGTCAAACAGCTGTGCCTGTTTCTTCCACTCCTGCCCTGCATCCCATTGCAAGCCAAGCCCTGAGCTTCCTGCACAGCTCTGCCAGTGCTCCCCACTCCCACCCTACAACCCCCTGGTTGTCCAGCCCTAGGACCCTCCCCAGCTCTGCCAGTGCCCACACACTCCTGCCCTGCAGCTGCCTGCTAGTCCAGCCCTAGATCATCACAACATCTTTGCCTAAATATATTCCTGCCTAGAAACCTTCAGGTGCCTGGGGTTTTGTGGGCATGACACCAGAACCCATGTACTTACCTTTCGTGCAGTATCCTTGTTTCAGTCACTGAGTTATTTCTCCCTGTTCTCCTGTTGCTTTCAAGCTGGTTTGCTCCCCTTTCTCCTGTTTCTTTCAAGCTAGTTTGTTTCCCTTGGCAGCATCAGAGGTACTTGTTTCCAAAGAGGCTCTGTGACCTAGATTCTCTTCCTTCAGTGTGGAGCGTGGTGCTGGCACTCTCCCCTGGGCCATCCACCCCAGGAGCTCTGCAGACCAGCAGCATGGCTGCAGCACCCACTCTGCTGAGGGCCCTGAGGAGAGGGGCAGCTCTGCATAGCACAGGCAGACTGGAGGCTGGCATCCCCACCCCAGCCTCGCCTACCAGCGAGGATTGCTCCGGAGCCTCTAGTCTGGACGGGAGAAGCCTCCCTCTTCAGACCCTGGCTGCTGTCACACACGATGCCTCTTGCTGTGCTGGCAGAAGCACAGTTTTCACCACTGCAGGTCTCATAGTACTTGCTACAGAGTTTTCACGCCCATAAGCACCTCAGCAGTGCTAGCAGTTGTAGCAGAAGGTACAGTGCTACTGCCGCTGCTTACTCTGTGGTCGGAGGTGAGCTGGTGACTGGCTCAGACTGAAGGGCCTTTGACTCACACTGTACCATCAACCTCCCATTTGTCTGCCCTGTGTGGGTGCTTCTGGGACAGATCAGCCAGCCAAGTCTGCTTTGGGGTCAGGCTGAGCTCTCTGGTCTCCATCCAGTAATCTGATGTAATTAAGGTTAAGTAATCTTAATTCATCCCTGCCTAAGATCAGGGGGAAAGGCAATGAATCTGAACTGCGCAGTCCTCTCCTCCTGTGAGCAACAGGCTGCTCTTTATCCCTGACCTGAGCACCATTTTAGTAGGGCAGAAGGAGGAAGGGCTGAGAGAGGTGGGGGAGAGAGGGGTATAGCTGGGATCCACAGAATGAAGATAGGAGCCTAGTAAACAGCTGGGGAGCAGGGAGGCAGAGGAGTCTGAGCTAGGTAGGTGTGAGGGTAGTGGGTCTGTTTTACGTGCTGCAGAGTAGATCAGATGGGAAGCCACCCTTGAACTGAAAACAAAATGAAGCTTCCAACCAAGGCTTGCTTCCTGTGCCTGGCATAAGTAGGGAGATAGCCTGTCTGAGCAGCAGCAATTGCTGCTATTTCTGTTTCAGATATGGCTGGCTGCACAGGAAACAAAATTAAGGTTCAGACTATATATTAGAAAAAAACTTATTCACCAAGTTAGTGCAGCAATGGAACAGGTGACCCAGAGAGATGGTGGAAACTCCATCTATGGAGTCCTTTGCAACAGTCCTGTTCCAGGAGAGAAGCCGGGCTTGAGACATCCAGAGATCCCCTGCAACCAAAAATTTAATGAAACTGTAAGATACTAACAGCAAAATTTATTTTTTTTTCTTGCTCTGGATCTTTCTGGAAGAATTCAATAGAAGGTATCATTCTCCTAATCTGTATGTGGTTGTTCATGCCAGCTACTTTACAATGCAGTGTACATGCTTGGAAATATACTGCAAATAGTCAGAAATGCAAGGTCATGAATTAGCAGGTGTGGATTTGGACTGATGGAGCTGATGAAATTCACTGGCTTTTTTGGTTGTGTTTTTGCTCCAGGAAGTAACTCAGAGTCAATACACAGATGTTAGTCCACCTCAGGCTAGAGTATTACCTTCTATATATAGACAAACTCATCATTTTTGTCTCAGCCACTTTCTCTACAGTCTCCTATCCCTCCTTGTTGCCTGTTTCTGCCAGAGTCACTGCCTCTGTTTTCAGAACAGTTTGTTGCATGTAGGGAGGCTGCTGAGGTCTCTTTTGGCAGCCCAGATGCTTGTTGTCCTGGAATGTCTATACATGGACTTTGTGACCCAAGTTATTTAAGGCCCTCAGGGTACTTTGATTCATCTAGCTCTTTTCACCAACACATCCCAAAACAGCTAAAGGGAGGTCTATAAACAGTATATTTTATATCCTTGTCTCAAAGGCAGGGAAGCCAGAGTAGGGGAAAGTTCTGCATGTTGGCCAAAATTTCAGCAGAACAGTGAACAGGAAGAGGAATGAGGCCAAATTCCCCACAAACTAGGTCATGCTGTCCCTTAGTACACTGGACATCAGATTGCCAGTGCCACTGACTGGGGGCAGGAGAAATGAGATTAGGGGAAGCAGGCACGGGGTGAAACTGTGGTGAGAAGGCTGTGGAGGAAGGGGAGCGCTGGAGCAAACAGAGAGTCACAAGCTTTAAGTCACTCCTTGGGTGGCTGGAGCTCCCTCCTTTCACTGCTTCTGCAGCAGCACACACTGACCAAAGTTTCTGGCTAGCTCCTCACCGCACTTTATCCCATTGCCTTGTGATGAAGGCAATGGAGGTTCTGCCTGGGTCCCACTGCCTCCACAGTAGCTTTGGGACTTCCCTGAAGTTTAGAGCCCAGGCAATAATGTAGCTCTGGACAGGCCAAGCTCTTTCTCTCCCCAGGACTGGCACCATCTGGCAAGGTGCACATTGGACTTCCCTAGTGGAGCACCTGTGGAAAAGTGGTATGAGCAGTCCTGACCACAGGTTTCCTCTTACAGGGGTTAATATACCCGGTAGACTGAATTGCCACCAGAATCTCCTGCTGCTGCATCTGGATAGCTTGAATGTGCACAGGGAAAAAGGAATACTAGGTCCATAAATATGGTCCAGCATCAGACCAGGGGACTACAATAGCTCTGTATTCCGCCTGTGTTGGTGGCCAGTCATAGGTGCTGAGCGACAGAGTAAAGGAGCAAGGCAAGTACTGTGGAAATTAGTTTTCCATTTGCTATAGCCTTATGGAGCATCTATCAGAGGTTCAAGGTCTACTGTGGCAGGGATTACACCTGTGCCACTATGTTTTCTAGCCATTTCTGGGCAATGAATTTACCCAGGATATTTTTAAAAATCTTTATATCAGGAGTAGCTGATCTTCTTACTCTTATCGGCCTCATACCAAATTTTATGTAGCTGGTGCCATAGGACAGATACCATATGCCTTGGAGAGTTACTGGCAGGTGGGGAGTTCAGCTTCTTTTAAGGGCCTGCACTTGGCTGGACACACAGGTAAGGCCCCAATTATCCAATTCAGTGGCACCGGCTTGCTCCTTTTGCTCCTCACCCAGGGAAGGACAGTTGGCTGCTGTCTACAACCTGATGCAGCCTGGGTGTATGTGCCCTTCTTGGACTGCTTGAGAGCACCAGAAGGCTCAAGAGGTACAAGCTGTCCACACCATTATTGAACATTTGGACTTTACAGCATCTGGTAGCATTAAGTTCCTCTGTTCAATTTTGTATATTAGTGACAAAGTTTCTCCTTCCTTCTATTTTTTCTAAGCCAGCTGCTTAATATTTTCACCTGGTGGTGTTTAGTACATGCGTCATCACAGGTGATGAACAAACCATACTTTCTATTTGTTACTTTGATATGTTACTTGGATTTGTTGATCCAAGAGTGATCAACAGTGCTCATGTCTGAGTGGTAATAGCCCACTTCGTGATACAGCATATACATGATAGCTTATATACTGTTGGGCTAATTTTTTCTTCTTCTCATGATTATTTTCCCTTTATGAACAGTTCATTTGCCATTTTTGCTACAGAGTGCCACCATATGACAAAAGTTTTGCACAAATATGTAAGTCAGTTTTAGGTGTTTTCTTACCCTGGACAATTATCAGAAAATTGTACTTCCCAGATCACTTAGAAGTGTACTGAACAACAGGGGTCCCAACACAACAGACTCCAGAGATTTTCACTAGTTCCTACACTTTGTGTCTTATCTTTTAACCAATAAATCCAGGTCAGAATTAATAATTTTATATTAGTAAAAAATTAGTAAAGTGATCCCTTTTATTGGATGGCAGCTTAGTTTAAAGGTCTTTTGTGAGGGGCCTTCATCAAAAGCTCTTTGAAGATGCAAGTACACTTGTGTTGCAATAAACCACTACTCTCTGGAATCTTTTGTGTGCTCATCTTAATAAGGTCCCAAACTGCAAGCACTCACATTTTTGCTCAGCATGAGAAGGATTTGGAAACCTGGATAGGCAAAGACAGGAGCAGCCAGAGAAGTAGGTGGTTTTTTTCAACCCTAAAACTGCTGAATTTTCAACCTTTTTTAGCTAATGCCTTTGAGTCTCAATAGGAAATTGTGGGATATACAAAAATCAATTAACAGCCTGGAACCTTTCACACCGTCCTTATTCCCTGCTGTGAAGCCGAACAAAACATCCTTTGTAAAGGACTCTCTATTAGCATAGAAATTGTTCCTTCTACTGCAAGCATTTTCCTGCTTTTAGGCTAATTAGTTAGGCAGTTTAATATGTATAAACACAAAATATAATGAATGCTCATGTGTATATGCACTGCAGTTCACAGGGGTAGTAATGGATTAGGCATGCTGATTTGTTAATTTCCTTTCACTAATACTGGTTCCTTAAAACTGTTTCACATTTCTGATCCTTCTGATTCTTGCTTCCATCTCTTCCTAGGCAGTATATGGTACTACTGCCCTTTCTGATACACACTGATTCTCCTGAAAAAGTCTGTGTTCAGCTGACCCACCTGAATGAGTCTGTGACGCTGAGTGCCACACTTGAGTACCAAGGGGAAAACAGGAGCTTGATTGATGATGTGGTGTCAGAGAAGGACGTGTTCACCTGCATCCCTTTCTCTGTGAGTATCTCATCCTTGTGATATCTCGTATTTATCAATGTGGCATAGTAGATCTGAACAGTCCAGAAATGAGAAACAAGACCTGTTGTAATCAGAGACTTCTAAGCTAAGCCAAACAAAAAATGAATTTGATGTGGAAAATTGAATGTGGTAGCCTTATGAGGAATAATTTTCTACCATTATAAAATTCTTCCACCACTATCAAATTCTGTGTCCCACATGATATTTCTGTGCATGCAGGGCTTAGAGAACTCTTTTGGGATCCTTCATCCTAGACCTTTGACTGACAGAACATACCCCATATTTGTTTGGTCCGTGTAAGCCTCAGAGGCAAAATAGCGAAGTGGAATAAGACTTGTAGAAGCTGGGGAACAGTTAAAAGCAGTAGAGGTCCATGAGGTCATTTGTCTCCTGGAGCTTATTCATTATTGTTTCCTGCAGAAGGCTGCTTGGTGTGTAATGTAAGCAACTGGTCCCACCCCCTAAATAATGAACCTGGGTTGATTTCCATTTTGAGAAATCATAGGATGGAACAAGATCAGATTCAGTATTTCTCTAAGAAAAGAGAAATATTTCTTTCTCTAAATGAAAGAAGGGAAAAGGCTTCCAGTATTGGAAGGAAGAAGCAGCATGGAGAAAACTCAAGGAAATGGAGAAAATCTATCATTGCAACAATTCCTGAAGGAAAAAGGAGATTTTCTTGAGACAGAGGAGACAAGCCCTCCAAGTTCATATCAGAAAATCATGTTTTTCTCTTTCTTCCAGCACTGAGTCTTTGGTGTCCCTTTAGGGAACTTTGAAATCTAGCTAATTCTCCATCCCTCAAAGGCTTAGTGCAATGAGGTGAAGAAGTAAAGCAGTTATCCTCTTCATTTCCGTAGCTTCCAAAAGCCAATAGCACATCAGTGGCTTTTCTCACTGTGATGGTGAAGGGGGCAACACTGCTGTTCAGGAGCCGCAAGTCGGTGCTGGTCCAGAATTCTGAGAGTTTGGTCTTCGTCCAGACAGACAAACCCATCTACAAGCCTGGACAGACAGGTACGGGGAATTGGGTTGGTGTTGACTCTGACAGCAGAAAATCTTGCAGGCTTCATCCCCCAGAGGCCCCATACTTTTATTAAAGTTTTCAGACTTCTTCAATGGGGGGAGTTAAAGCACTCAGTAAATCTTATTTCTGTCAGCTGAGATCTAGGGCGTGTGGTACCTTCCTCATTCCTATTCTCCATCCTGCAGGCACAGCATCTCAGCCAGATGTAGGCACAGGCTCAGATTCATTCTACTCAACAAGAGGCACAAATCTGGGATGACTTCAAAGCATAGTCTCCCTTGACTGCACCTGAGTCAACAAAGCAGGACAGGCACTCCCAAGGGACAATTCAGTTCAGCCAAGACCTGATTAGCCTTCTAAATTTATCTGCCTCTCACCATCTGCAAGAAAAAGAGCCTGAAGTAATTGCTTCCATAACTTAGATATCTCAATTCAGAGCCTGTTGATCCATGGAATGAATCTGAGTTATAAATCATTGAAACACTGACATTTCCTGCTAATGGCTACAAAGTTAACAGTGGAATTTCCTTATTTTCCATTACACCCTTCAGTTCTGTTTCGGATCGTCTCTCTGGACAAAGACTTCTATCCGCTGAATGAGAAGGTAGAGCCATAATTCTTTGTTGTTAACCAGGAGGCTTAATTCCCAATTAACACCATTACTGTCATCATCCAGAACCACTGAAGACAGCCTTTAAAGTGTGTGACCCTTTCTTACTCACACCATCCTTGACCCATTCCATATCCTGTCCTGGGACACACTCTACCTGTCTCTATTGACTGAGAAATGTATCCCCCTTTTCAATGGGATACAGGTGTTTAAAACCAGACTTGCAAAGGAATATATGTGGCTAAGCGTATAGGCAAGGATCTCATCACTGAAAAAATGGGTGGGACCGGTTCCCATTGAAAGTGACAGATGCACAGATGTTTCTGGCAGTGGGTGCAACCACATGCTTAGAGGCAGAGAGAGAAGCATGACAAGGACTTGGTTTTAAGGAACTGGTTAGGTGTGTAAGTCCACCTTTTATCTTATTTGGCAATCAGTTCCTCATGCAGACAAGTTCTTTGAAACTCTTATTTCACATTTTCATACTATGGTAAGACAAATAGTTGGGACTCTGAAATATTATAGAAGAGATTCCCTGAACCATCAAGAACTAAGGAAATAGAGCAAGTACAGAAAAAGAAGAACCCAAAGGACTTCTTAGAAGGTTGTTCTTCTGCCCTTCTGTCCAAATATGGGAATTACTTCCATCCGTATATGACTAATATTTCTAATACTGGTTTTCCTTTGTTCTTTTCCCACAGTTTCCATTTGTCTATGTTCAGGTGAGTGGATAACTACATGTCTATTATTTCAGCAGAATGTGCAGGCACAGAGGTAGTAGTCTACAGCACTGGTGTTTTCAGGCTGAGGTGAAAGGGAAAAAACATGGGTGCATGACCTTTTTCCTTTGTGTAAAGCAAGGCTGAGTAGCTGGGCATCAAAATAAGTTCCAACAGTGGTTCTTTGACTGGGGTATGTGCTGTAGGAACAAAATAGTTAATCAGTGCAAGCCATGCTGTGAACAGAATTATACTTGCCTAGAGGTCATATCAGAATGGCTTATTCCTTTTCCCATTTTTCCCTTAGAAAAATCTTTTCTAAGATTTTCTGTCTGTCAAGTGTGGTTGAAATCACAGAACTATGTAAACAAACTAGCAAAACTAAAAAACAAAATTATGTAAGTAGAGGTCCCCTATCTTCCCAAGCATGCCCTTTTTGTCTTTTTTTAAAAAAAAAAAACAGTTTAGCTTCAGTGACAGGCAAAAGTTAATAGGAAGGATGTTTCTGTCAATGATTCAAGTGCTCACTTTTTCAGCTGAGAAACCAGAATTTACAATTATTATCTATGACATCTTCTAGTGGAAAACTGATGGGAAGGACGCAGCGATGGACCCTGAAGCCATGATAGCAGCACAAACAGTGCTAAAAATAGTGTGCACAAATCTTAAGTTGGTTTGCGTGATTATGGATCCTACGTAGTCAGTCCTGTTATTGCTCCTTGTTGCTTGGGGTTGCTGTCTCCATTCTGCACCTTTTCTACCCTCCTGTCAGAGTGCTGTCACTCTCTCTTCCCCTCAGCAAACTTCCAGAACAGAACTGTAGAGCTGGTGGGCCACTGATAGTCTGTGAATATTTGGAGGAAGAAGAGTAAGAGAGCATGTAGTGTGGGATAGCAGGTGGAGGAGAGCATTTCAGAACTACCTTCTGCTGAAGCTATCCCATGGGGTTGTAGAATAGGTCCCTTCCCTTTCAATGAGATGATACTTGACTGAGTACAGGAATTTCATTAAAGGAGCAAGAAGAAATAAATCCTACCCACTGCCTCCAGAAATCCTATATGCCTTTGCCTAACAAGCTGAGTAATGTCATAACCTTTTTTTGTCTCAGTACCATGACAGGTTTCAATTTTAAATCACTAGGAAGTCCATCCTGTGCTATCAGCTCCAGTCTGTGAGGCATGGTGTTTGCCTGTGCTGTTTAAGCTAGGTTATGTAGGCCTTGTCCTCCATTCCCACCATCACTTCTCACTTCCTTAATGCTCCTTCTCAGTCCAGCACTGCCATTTGTTTGGCTTTCACCGATGTCTATGAGGCAGTCTTGTAGAGTGGGAAACTTATCTGGCAGCAAATTCACCATTTTTCTCTAGGGTATTCTTTTTGGCCAGATCAGATCTGCCAGTGCAGTTTACCATATGCTTGCAAGAAATTTGGACTGTCCCAAAGGAAGTGGTGGCAGGAGTGACAGCTTAAAGTCAGCAGTGTTAAGGAAATAAATGTTCATCAGTCCACACCCTTAATGTCACTAATCGATCATAGTCAGCCACTGAAGGCAGAAGTTAGTATGAGCCTATTATTTCTGAACTATTGTGCTTACTTATTGCTTCTGTCATTGAAAAAAAAACCTTTCTGAGGAAAACCAAACAAACTGACTTTCAGACCTTCCCTATAAATACATCAGAGAAATGGCAACAAGTTCACAAGCCCAGATTTAAACATTTTCTTGAATTCCTCTTCCGAGGAAGCCCAGTGGTGTTCCTCATAGTAGGTGGTGAGCTCTTCAGCATGGTTGAAAACTGATGATGAAGAGAATTTTATCAGAGCCATGGGATGTGTTTTACTGACTGTGCCCTCCTCCCTGGATGCTTCTTGGGAAGAAGGCCCCCTCTTCTGCCCCCTGACTGGTGACCTCCGACTGGGGAATGTCATTCATGTCCCCTTTTCCCTAAGCCCTAAGATACAATCTCAGTGAAGTAAATGCACACAGTCACATACCTATCTAGAGTAAATAGACTTTGGTGTCAGCCAAGGTACAATGCAAAGAGCAGCCAGAAAATGAAAGACCGTAATCATTAACCATCCTGCTGAGGAGCCTGGAAAGGGTGCATCAAACTATGCAGCAAACTACTGCATTGGTTCAGTGACTTCTACAAGAAATTTGGAGCTGAGCTGATGAATTTAGAGCACAGCCTATTGACAGTCAGTTCATAATGAACAATACTCAGCTGTAATAGTGATGAGATTTCAACTCCAGCATTAGGAGCAGGGAGAGACAAGAAGAGGGAACTCTCGGATGCACATACATGGGGTATAGTTTCCTCTGTTCCTGTACCCACTCCCACACTCCACCACAAGCTTTGGACTTTTAGACATGTACATTTCTCAGTCCCATAGATAAATGAGGTATCTCATTCCTCAGCAGATTATACACTGGTACTCAGATAGTCTTTATTCCATCCATGGAAAAAAAAAATTTAGCAGGCTGTATAGCAAGTGAAGAAGACTGAAACTTCCCTCCTTTCTACCTGTGCTCCACTTACTCCTGCTGTCCATCTCTTTGTCTTGTTACCTTGCAAGTCTGTCTTTCCTAGCTTCCTGGCCCCATCCTTCATAAAGATGCAGGTAGAGCTGAAGGGGAGACAACACAGACCTCCAGGGTTAAAAAGCTTTCTTGCATGCTAGTTATGCAAAATTGACAGGTAAGTGCTCACAGATCCTCACAGATTATTGAATAATTACAGCTAGGCATTTACCAGACAGGACGGGCTGGTAACTGGGCACTCCACTGCTCTGTCCCTGGGAGCCTCCTGTAGTGTCTTGTGACCTTGAGTTATCCTCACCTGCAGGATCCCCAGAGGAACCGTGTGTACCAGTGGCAAGGGGTGGAACTAGAGACCGGCCTTAAGCAGCTCTCCTTCCCCCTCAGCTCAGACCCTATCCAAGGGTCCTACAAAATAGTCGTGCAGAAAAGCTTCTCATCCCATGTGGAGCACTCCTTCAGTGTCGAGGAATACGGTAAGGAGAGGAGGTATGGGCTGCAAGTGGGGCCAACAGCAATGCCTTTTACTGTGACGTCTCGACTTAGGATTTTCTGGGAATGGCCTGGAGAGGGGAGGAACTGAATACATATGCAATGGGATTTGGAGGGGCTGACCCAGAAGGTGCTGAGTATCAGAGGTGGTTGCTCACTTTATGGCATCTCTGCAACCTGCCTGAGCTTGTATTTGCTCATAGGGCTCTTGGGGATACAGGGTCTGACAGGATTCCTGTGCATGGCTTGTGACACCAATTTCAGATGACTTTGTTTTAGTTGCTTTTCAGTCCAGCAGCTTGTTTCAAGTAGCACTAGATACGGAGTAAGAGATGACAATATTTTGGTGGCCCTGTTTTGCCTCTCTCATCATCTACATCAGTTCCCTTTCTCCACTTGCAGTCTGAAGAACTCCACAAATGCTACAAGCAGATGCAAACAGTCTGGTAGTAGAGACTGAGTAAGGAGAAATGTGCTGCCCCAGGGAGCTCTCTAACCCCCAGTTCTGTAATAAAACTTCTCAGGTGTTTGTAGGCATGTACTCTGGCTAGGCTGTGTGCATTTGAGGAGGCTGCTTGGCCTGTGCTCCACACTACCGGGCTCCCTCCGGCTGTACACAGAGCCCAAATGACCCAGTGTGTTGCTCAGAACCTGCTGTTTCTGGAATATGCAGGGTGCAGACCCAAAGAAGATTGTCACTGGAGTCCATGCGAGCTGACTTATTTGATTCAAAATCAAGCATGGTGGCTAGTATGAACATGGTGAATAATTTGAACAGAAACCAGGTTATAGGCTTTGGCCTGCCACGGTGACAGATGGGCTGTGCCTCCTCCCACAAATATCATTCTGAACACCCCCCAAAAGCAAAGATGCCTGACCCTTTCTTAGCCTCACAGTAAATTCATTTTTCTTTTATTTGTTCTTTGGTCTTATTCCCATGAATCTCCCCTGTTGCTAATTCTCTTACAGCCTTTTGAGGGAATGTGCCCTGGAGTTGAAACACTGAGCTTTGCCTCCCATCCTAGAGGCAAATTTATGTCTATACTGTATAACCCAGGGTTGCTTTCTAGTTCCAGGGTCTGGGTGTGCACCCTCCCTGCTCTTACTTCCTTGCACTGTGAAAAAAAACTCAGGTACACCCCCTGAAGCAGGCCATTACATGCTTCAGTCCAGTCCTGGGCTTGAGTAGTTGGGGGCTTAGGGTTGCAGGATGCAATATGGGAAGAGGGACATAACTTAATACTCAGGAGAAAAATATGCCTTTTACTTGCCGCCCTTTATATCAGGCCTTGTTGCTGTCTCGTCCACTTGAAAATATAGACCTGAGAGTCTGTGGCTGGCTTCCCTAGAAATGTTTGGACATGCAGGACAGTTTCACATGCTAAACATTAGTGTGCATAACAGCATATTGGGATCTCCAGAACAGAAGAAACAGACAGAGAGAATCAATGATTCAATCCTTTTCAATGTGGTAAATGACACTGGTGGTGAACGTGCTACTCCAAGTCTTAGCTGCAAATTATGTACTGTGAAACTTGGAACACAACACACAGGGCCAGTGTGTCCTTCTGAATGGGCATATATAAGGGATCTACACAGCTGTCTGGTTCCA
>VZTL01017757.1:0-10992 GCA_013400535.1 Scopus umbretta
GCAAGCACACATTGCCTGCTCATATCCAATTTATCATTTACCAATATCTTCAAGTTCTTCTGTTCAGAGCTGATCTCAGTCTGTTCATTCCCAAGTCTGTACTAATATTGGGGATTCCTGTGACCTAGGTACAGGACCTTGGTATTGTTGAACTTCATGAGGTTCACATGGGCCCACCTTTCAAGCCTGTCAAGGTCCCTCCGGATGGCATTCCTTCCCTCAAGCATATCAGCTGCACTGCTGTGGTGGTGTCATCTGCAAACTTGCTGAGGGTACACTCATTCCAACTACCTATGTCATTGATTAAAACATTAAATAACATTGGTACCAGTATGGACCCTTGAGGGACACCACTTGTTACTGGTTTCCATTTGAACATTAAGCTGTTGATTGTAACTCTTTGGATGCGCATATATATATACGTAAAGCAGTTTCCATTGAAATTACTGCAAAATATTTCATATTCTCACTTAAAGTTAAATGCATATACAGATAGATAGATATTATTTTAAGTATTCATATAAGAATAATAAACTTCCAGTTCTTGTCAGCTAAAATGTAAGATATATATATACATATGCACACATATATATAAAAGACATATATACCTTACTTTGAGAGGTACATTTCTATATTTTTATCTTTATAAACCTCTGCTACATATTTTCTTCCATTATTTTGGGGAACAGTCTTCAAACGACAGTTTAGGCAGCTACTCCTACAAATATCTCCCTCCTGAATGCAGCACAGTACAACCTTGTTTTTCTTGTGGGTATCAAACAGAATGTAGGCTAGTAAAAGATATAGAAGTAAGCAGAGTTCTGACACCCCATAAGTAAAACACTAAAGTAAGCTTCATTTGTCAAATAGTTGATGTAGCAGCTAAATAAAAACCTCTTAGTGAAACCTGAGACATCTAGTTTCTCTATAAGTGCAAACCAGGCTCTGCTCCTTTGTGTTCATTCCCTATCTCTTCAGGATGCTTACAGCTCTCAGTAACGTCTAATGACATAAAGTCTTAGGGTCAGCATCAAATCCCATTAAAATAATCTGAAAGATTCCTTTTGAGTTCAATGGGTTTTAAATCAGACTCTTATTAGACTCACCTAGTAGAGTAATAAATATTCATAGATGGATGAAAGAACAGAAAATCTCTCCAGTGGTTTTACGTCCAGCAGGAAGATCATTTGCTTGGTGAAGGATAATCCACTTGTTGACCAAGAAAGATTCATACACCAGGATGGAAATTTACCTTTTGGGGATATACAGGATATGAACAGGTGAATAATAGGTAATAGAACGGTAATAAAAATAGGTAATAGAAATAGGTAATAGAAAAACAAAACCATAGGAGCACATGCCACAGTTTCCAATGGAATCTCTGCAAAATACTTAGCTTTCTTATTCTTTCTTTAAGCTAAGTACAATTGGAATTCTTGTGAACATTAATTTATTGTTTTTAACAAATCACCTCACTACTAAATAGCATAAATTGACGCTGCTTCAGTTATCAAAATAAAGCAAAGAATATTCTAATTCTGTTTCCAGTGTCTCCCACTATACACAGCAACTCCTCTCCATTTATATATGCAGCTGTCAATGACATAATCTGGTTCAGCCTCATGCCATATAATAAAGTCTTACTGATAAGAGTGAGTTCAGTGTTCTCTGTTGTACATAATAAGATTAAAAGACTGGTTAGTTTGAGTGGAGACTTGGCTGGAAAACTTCAGCATGCTTTCTTAATACATGGACTTTTCATTATGCAGACTGATTAAGAAAGAGAAAGGCAGAGAGTTTGAGAGAAATGGAGATTGAAACATCATAAGCTATTAAGGAAATAGGACGTTCTGGTGGGAGAGATGCTTTACTTCTCGTACAACACATAGGCAAAAGTAGTCTCAAGGTGCAGAAGTTGCACAGCTTTCACAATAGTTTCATATTAGCATTTAAACCACACTTAGAAAGGGCGATGCTCTGTTTCTGAAGTGTTAATTGATAGAATGACAGCATGCTATAATGACAAACTTTGTTTGTGCAGAGAATACTCTATACTTCTTCCTTCCATCACTCTGATCACAGTGCTATCTGAAGACAGAATCTATCCCACAGGCTTCATACAGGTCTGAAAATCCACCTTTGTGGATTAGCATGGTGGGCAAAGACTTTGCATATAAGCTTCTGTAGTGGTTTAACCCCAGCAGGTAGCTCTGCCCCACACAGCCGCTCTCTCACTCCAACACAGTGAGAAGGGGAAGAGAACCGGGAGGGTAAAGTGGGAAAACTCATCAATCAACATAAAGGTAGTTTAACAGGTAAAGCAAAAGTGAATCAAAATAAGGCAGTCACTACTTCCCAGTGGCTGGCAGCTGTTTAGAGCCATCCCCAGGAAAGCAGAGCTCCATCACGCATCACAGTGACTTGGGATTACAAACGCCATAATTCCGAACATCCCTCCTTCCTCCTCCTTTATGGCATGGACTATATCTTTGATTAGCTCTGGTCATCTGCCTGGCTGTGTCGCCTCCCAACCTACTGCATATCCCTCAGTCTACTCTCTGTCTGAGCAGCATGAGAAACATCAAAGACCTTGATGCTGTGTAAGCACTGTTCAGCCATAGCTAAAACATCCCTATGTTATCAACACTATTTTGGTCACAAATCCAAAACATAGCACCATACTAACTACTATGAAGAAAATGATCTCTATCCCAGCCAAATCCAGTACAGCTTCTCAGAGGGCAAGTCTACACTGTCTTCAGCTTCAACAATGGCTGAAACTTTTTGGCATAACCTCGCAATAGCAAAGTACTCAGTGCATAGCAACGTAATTTGCATCATCGGCACTGAGTGTTATTACGTTTGTCATTAAGTGCCTTTCCCTCAATTTAAATGCTATATGTTTATATAAGAATATCTTTAAATTCTATTCAAAAAAGAGGGGGCACATTACGTTTTGATATGCCTAAGGAGCTACAAAATATAATGCACACGTATGACTGTAGGCATGTATAGATACAGAAGTAAACACACATTTTATTTTTTTCTTCTTATCAACACTATTCACTCTTCAGTGGATTCACCTGGCCCAATATAAGTATACTGTGTGTAAATTTAGCTTTGAAATTTGGTATAAGTGACTGTTTAAATGCACAGTCATAAAACATCTGTACCAACAGAAAGGAAAACTTAAATGACACTAATTGTCACCTTATCTGCTAGTCTTAGCAGAAAGAGAAAGCAGCAAATGAGTCTGTCTCAGCTGCTCTAGCAGCTATAGTCATCCTCCCCTATTAACAGATAGTAGGTGTATTGGTAAGATGAGAATATGACATTAACTCTGTAGTTGCATGTGCCATAGACTAGAAAACAGGAGTTCTTTTGTCATATCTGTCTGTTTGGTGTCTGTCTAAGGATAATATTCATGTAAAAATTGTATCTGAAAGGAAAGCCCAAATTCCATGAGTCTTTTCAACAGCAGCCAGTGATCAGAAGCTGTATTCTACACTATTGTTGTTAGAGCTAACATTGACATTTGCTTTGATTCTTCACTGAAAAATCTAGAAGAAATGCTCACAAAGCATTAAAAAACATCCACTCTAGTTTTCAGACAGATCTAATTAATATTATCTCACTTAATTAAAAAAAAAGCAACATCCTCTTTCAGATAAAGCCCTCAAGTATACAGACTTACAAACAAAAATGTGATAAAGACACTAAATTGAGAGCTTAATTAATTAAACTTTGGCTGACTTCTCATTTAGTATGTTCAGTTTTTTTTACATTGATATTTTGTACGATTTTCTGTAAGACATTTCTATTTTAAGTATTTCTACCTGTCAGTGCTGAAGATTAAATATAGTTGCCATGTTGCCTGCTGGTGACGAATAATAATTAAACTCATCTTTGTAATAAAAGAAAGTTACAAAAAGACCTTTTAAGAAAAGGACACCATGCACTGAAGCAAGCAACTTTTTTGTCATGCTAGCAGAGATTGCTGCTATGAAGACTGGCTCTGGCCACTCCTTCCCCTGTGAAGTCAGAGAAATACATTTAGTCCACTGAGAATCCTGGCCTCAGTACTTTACAGGTCTTCATGCTCCTTGATATAACTACTCACAAGCAGAGAAGAAAAATTATGAGAAACAGAAGCAATGGACAAGCATTACTTGTTAGAACATGACATAAGAGACATTACTATTGTTCTGGACTTTTTTCTTCCAATATGCAAAACTTAGATGCTGATGCTTCACATCCAATACATAGTCACAGGTCAATAGATGGTGAGTAATCAGAGCTCAACTTTCCACAGAGCTCGTTCTTCAGCCAAAGTAAACCATCAGTCAGACCAAATCTCTCCCATAACTTTTTTAGCTGTGATGAAATGTCAGCTGCATTTAGCTTCGTCTCAGAGAACATCACTTCCTGAAAATCTGCCTGCAGAAAAAACACCATAAGGAGTTACCACAATAGCTTCTTGTTCAGCTACAGAACACCTGAGGCTGCAAAGACAAAGGCTGCTTTTTGTCACACAGTGGAAAAATTCATGTGACAAAAATTCACATGATAAGCCTTAAAGAAAGCTAAACTAATGGCATTCTGATTATGAACACTGAGACAAAAATAACAAGGAGATACAAATAGGGCTACAGGATATAGCTTTGCAAGGAGGAAGCTATTTCAGCTCAGTAGGCTCTACAGACTACAGGGCATATCTATCAGGGTAAGCATATTAGAAGTTATGAGGAGTGTTTGTACTATTAGAATAAATGGAAGCATAAAGACATGAAAAACAGGTAGACTGTGCTTAAATTCTTCATTTTTGTAAGAAACTTTCCTGAAATCCAAGTGAGGTTAGGGATAAGTGCTATGAGTTTGACAATTTGTATTGATAAAAATTTTCCCCATGGGCATTTCATGAAGAAGTTAATCCTATCACAGAGTTAATATTTTCTTATCCAGGATGATTTCATATGATCAAATGTGTCTTTACACATACCCTTAAAGGAATAAGAAAATACACATAACTAAACTGTGAAACTTCATATGGGAAAGACATACTGGATTTAATAGAAAAAAGAGCTGTAAGCATTCTGAAAAGTCCCCCTTTTGACCATCCCTAAAAAAAAAAAATAAAATAAAAAATAATTCTTGACGCTTTGGAGTAATTCTGAATAGAAGCCAAATATACAAAATGTTCTATTATTTATTTAGAGTTCCTGTGGAACTCCTTAACTGTTTAAGTCACGGTTCTTTTGAAACTGAATATTAAATATGTTCTGCATAAAACTTAAGAATAACATAAAACCCTGAAAACTGGGTTTTTTTCAGAAAATATTCTATAAATCCCAGTATATTAGGTCGCAAGCGAAAAGTACTGAGAAAGCTCTTCTTTCTAACTTAGCTTATGTCTCTAACCATGAGTATCAATGAGTTTTAAGGTAATCTTTTATTTTTCTATGGTATTTGCACAAAAGCTGAAAAAGACATTAATTTAAAATTATCTATTATATGATGACTTAATAGAATGATAAGGTGATACTGGTAAAGAATTATGTGGTGTGATTCGGTCCTTAATCTTCTGTGGCCACATTGCTGAGAAGTACAGCCATGCTGGAACCAGCTCAGTGACTTCACTTCTACATCTAACGTGTTTTCCTCTTCTTCTAGAATCGGGTTTATGTTGCTTCTGCACCTGAAGATCAGAAATTTGCTGCTGCCTTTGAAGAGCTCTCTTCAACAAGAGACGTACTTGCTAAATCACAAACAGTGGGGATCTACAGGATACAACCTGACTGAACTTAGTGTTTTAGAAAATGAAACAGTTTCATTCAAATTTCTGGTTTTCCCGTGTTAGTCTAATTACAGCAGCTTTCTTCCTGTTTGTTTAAAGGATGTTTGTCACACATTCACAGATCATACATTCCAAAACATTAATTGGTAGTAAAGACATAGTCCTTGCAGAATTAAAGAGATAAAAAAATTAAAATCAAAGCAAATATAGTAATTATTATGTAGGGAAAGAATGTTTATAGATATGGATTCATGGTCTTCTTTATTTTTAGATTTTATATGAGCTCAGGACATTATAAAGAATGCAGAGCGGGCAGAGCCCCTCAGTAATTACAAATTCTATCAACCTTATTAAGGAAAATGGAAGGACAAAACTACATTGCTGCAAAATTCTAAAGCAATCAACACACAGAATTGAGCTGTCACAGATGACAACCATAAGTCTACCCAAGCCTGAAGCAGACAGAGATACCTCATTATTAGATCAGCCTACCAGTTAATAAATACATATATTTAGCTAGTATTCACAGATTAGAGGAAATACATATTGTTTTAAATATCTGACAAAGAATTTGGGTAATGATTAATAAGAAAGAAAACAAATATTGCCCCTGTAATATGCTATGCATCCTGTATTTCAAATCAAAGGGATACTCTAAAAATTAACAGAAATTAAAAACTTTAAAGAGATGATGTTAACATGAAAAAAAATGCATTTCAGTCAGAAAGCAATTAATTGTTTAAAGTGTGAAAGGAAGTAGTTTCTCATGTGGGGTTTTTTGGTGATATGATTATTTGTAGTTTTACCTGTTTTGTTCAAAATGCTGGCCACTATCCAACACTTCAAGAAGTGCTCTAAAAAACAGCAGGAGACAAAGACACAGCAGGAAATCATCCCCACAGAGAAAGGGAAGGATCATGGCATGAAAACATATGAAAATGTCCGAGTTCATTGTAATGCAGTTTATCAACTTTCTGAATAACAGTAAGTTTAAAAAAAAAAATATATATATATATATATTCAATTTTAGCCACTGATGACTTGTGATAGTTTGAGCTAGTAGGTACATTCCCTGGTGAACTCACAAAGGAAAAAAAATAGCTCTACTTCATTCTAGCATTCTTCTGTAGGGATGGATCCCAAATGAGGAGTGAAATCAAGATTAACTATGTCATCAAGATAAACTCTGAGAAGCAAACTGCAGGTCTGGTGCCTCACAAGAAATGGTAGAGTATTCCATGAATGAGGCTGAGTATGCTATTATAAAAAACAATGCTTGCTGCATTAAAGAAAGGTGTCAAAAGCATCCCAATTAATTGCACACCAATAAACATGATTTATGAACAAATAACAAATTGTTCTTTTATTTGTCTGTGCAACTTAGTAAGTTGTTTCTCTTCAAACATGAGATATTATTATGTTTTTAAGCTTGTATAATTCTCAAAAGTTATTTATACTCACAAAAGCAATTGGTACTCATTTAGTCCATTTTAAAATCCACCTGCATTTCTCATTCCTTTAAACTTCTGAGGCAATGAATCACTCAGCTTCACTAGACTGCACCTGAAGTACTGCTGCTTTATTCATTTAATACTTTCATTTCTAAGGCTCCATTTTATTTCTATTATAATTTAATTTGTATCATCTTTTCTTTAGTATCACTCAATGTGTAAATTAACATTTTTCTTTGCTCAAAGCACAGAAGACCTGTAAGGTGTGGTTCCAAAATACAAGGACTGTGGCCAAGGGCATCTTCATGGCCTGGTGGCTCCCAGTTTCTACTGAGTTCCCACCTAACAGGAGCTGTGAGCTCCTCTCACAAGGCAAAATTCTGTAAGAATAAGAGTCTCCCTCTGCATTATGAATTTAATGGTAGCTGGGAACCAAGAGTAGTTGCTTCTGTGATAAGACAATTTTGCTTGCTGGAAAGCAGGATCACATCTAGCCAATCTAGGTCACTCTGAAAGGCAAGTAAAACATTGGCAAAAGTCACCTTACCCATCAGAAAGCCTCTGAAAGTGGCCCAGCCTAATTCCTCCCTATCAGACCTAAGGATTTCTTGTTGTTATTAATCTTATATTACTAGAAATTTAGTCTGGCTTTCTTTTTCTGTTCTTCAGATCCTGTCCCCAGCACATTTCTTATTGAGCAGTTATATTCTGTGGTATTACAATCTGATTTCTGAGATTTGGATACAGATTTTAAGGGCTATAAATTGTAAAAGCTTATTGACCTCACATCTATTTGTATTCAGAACTATGAACCACACAATAATCCTGATGGAAGAATTAATTTCAGTGGCTCACATTTTCTTATTACATTAAGATAGAAAACTAAGCAGTATGTCTGGAGAACATTTTGATTTTAATATTTTTCTCAGCTACACGATACATGCACTGATTTCTAGAATAACATAAGATTTGGAGGGTAACCAATGATTCGGGGGGAAGTACTTAGTAAACTTAAGCTTTCACACTAACTGTTGTTTAAAACCAGACATGAAGTGAATATTTTTTAACACGCTTAGAAATGGAGGATTAACATAATGGTGAAACTTAGAAGTATGGGCACTTTTAGGGCTAAAATATGTCTTCTACCAGAAGGACTGCATGTTTTGGATTTTTTTTCCCTTAGTGCTAATGCCATTTTTAATGCAATTGCTAAAAGGATGAGCACCACCAAGTGGTGCTCTGATGAGTACAAACACTAAGCAGAAATTGCAATATTAATCTCAACTGATTTCAAAACTAAAACCCAAAGTATTGTGACAATTCTGTAGAACTGTAGCTAAAGAATACTGACATATCTACCTTTAATGAATCTTCAGACAACTAATTTTCTGGAATTAATTTCATGTCCAATGATAATTTTTTTTCTACTAATTTGACAAGGAAATTTCTGGAAGACTTTTTGCCTGATAGGTTTAAAATGTTTTAGGTAGTTCAACACTATCACTATGCAATCAGAACGTGCAGTCTTTCATTTCCACCATTTTAGGGCACTCCTTTTGCCTGCTCACCACATTTTCATTATCATTTTAAGTTTTTTTGCTAGTAACTTTAAATATCTTTTTGCTTGGTGTTGTTGTTTAACCCCAGTCGGCAACTAAGCACCACACAGCCGCTCGCTCTACCCTCCCCCCCCGCCAACCCCAGTGGAATGGGGGAGAGAACCAGGGAAAAAAAAAGTAAAAACTGTGTGTTGAGATAAAGGCAGTTTAATAGGATAGTAGAAAAAGAGAAAATAATAATAATAATTACAATGATAAAAGAATATACAAAACAAGTGCTGCACAATGCAATTGCTCACCACCAGCTGACCGATGCCCAGCCCATCCCCGAGCAGCGATCGCTGCCCCCTGGCCAACTCCCCCCAGGGTCTATACTGAGTGTGACATTGTATGGTATGGAATAGCCCTTTGGCCAGGTTGGGTCAGCTGTCCTGCCTGTGCTCCCTCCCAGCTTCTTGTGCACCTGGCAGAGCATGGGAAGCTGAAAAGTCACAGAATCATAGAATCATTAAGGTTGGAAAAGACCTCTGAGAACATCTAGTCCAACCATCAACCCAAATAGTGTTAATAGTGTGCCAATGGAGACACCAGAATGACCCAGCTAAATTATAGATTGATTACCATGTTGTCATCCTTGAGCAAATGAATGGAACGCTGACATGTGTTTCAATCAATACATAATTAAATTAAGAGGAATATACATGCAATCAATATCATGTTATAAAGGACAGGTCTTATCAAAAAAAACTGATTTCATTTTTTGATAAGATTACAAGTTTGATTGACAAAGGTAACTGCAGATGTAATATAGTTAGATATTACAAAGCCATGACTTAAAGTTGCACCGACTTAAAAAATTAACATGTAATTTTCACAATGCCTTGAAAAATGGGTTAAGAACTGACTAAATGCTGACAGTAAAAAATATTGTTCAGTAGGAATTAATAAATTTGGTATATCTAAGGAGCTTCATTAAGTCTGAACATTAATTTTGACATTATTTTAAATTCTGAACTACTGATGTAAAAGTAAATTTAAAAAAAAAATACTTCAGATATAATTCATAGAAGAGGACACAATACTGATCTGCAATGTGGATATGGCACAGCAAGAACACAGACCAGTCAAGGATATAATGTATTCTGAAGTATAAACGGCACCATAATAAAGAGGGGAAGTTATTTTTACCTTTTTTAAAAACATTGATGGGACATAAAAGGAATAATGAAATTCAGTTATGAGAATTATATTTAGAAAGTAATGGAGAATAAGAAGAAAAGAACCACAAATTAAAGGACTACAAAAAAGCCTTATTGTAAAGATAGATTTTAGAAGTTCTATTCATTTGGTTCTAAGGCCTTGTAGAGGTGGAGCAAGTCTTCTTCACCTTATGAAAATATTTCTGTTCTAAAGGACTTGTTGATCTAGTTGAGAAAAGCATAACAACAGTAATGACTCAAAGCCATAATCAAATGAGGGAAAAACACTTTAACTGTGAGTATCATTAACCATCAGAACAAACTAGACTGAAGAGATAGATTCTCTGATTTGCAACTCAAGACTATTTGTTTTCTTGAAAGATTATATTCTAGACCCCCATCTGAATAAGGATATTCATGACAACTATATAGACTACATGAGAAATAAAATTTACACATCAGTCTTACACAGAACTCAAACAAATTCATATTTCATATGAATTCTAAACATGTAGGGTTACAGGCTTTGCACTTAGAAGTCGCTGGACTTCATTCAAGAATAAAAAAGTTCTACAGTCTGAATTACATGTGATATCAGATTAGAATGTCTTGAATTCTGGTCCCATAATCTAAGCAATCACTTTGAAATTTAGGAATATGAGATATTTCACTACTTTTGGTTTATGGAATTTTTCTACACTGGTCCTTCTCTGAGGCAAATTTGCTCATCTCAGCACACATTTAAAGAACTATTCTGTTATTTACTGGCATGTTGAGGAATTCAGTCAGTTTCAGTTCTGACATCACAACCTCACAGAGATTTTACACTTATCAGTATGCTAAAAAGAAGGGGCCAAAACTGCTGCTGCCATTTATAGGATGCTTATTTCCTGCCTTAATGTAAGATGAGAAGATCAAATAACCATTAAACCAAGGACAACCGTATCCCGGGCTGCATCAANTTACTGCAAGGGGGGTGGGTTAGATGA
>VZTL01017758.1:1507-12669 GCA_013400535.1 Scopus umbretta
GGGGAAGTCATTTTTCCCAGGAAGTTACAGAAAAGGCTGAAGTAATCTACCACACAGTAACACGTAATGATATTAAGGACCACATATATTGACTAGCTAAGTCAAGAAAAAAAAGCAAAAATGGGAGACTGAGAAATTTAGAAGCCTCATCAAAACATGCTGCAATATTGATAAATTTAGAAACGCTGCCTGCCTACATGAGGTTTGCCAGAGCTTTTTGAACAATGCCGACACTAGAACTGGGCACTGTTCACATAATGGTCTCACTTTTGCCCTGTACAAGAGGTAGTGTTTTCCCGCTCCTAGGTGATACTCCACGCTCCATTTTATGCTGTGCAAGTGTATTTGAACTAGAGGGGCAAGTGTCATGCTGTAGCAATTAGGATCTGCTGCGTCTGTTCTGTGTTGCTCCTTTCCAGGGTAGCGTTTCCTATATTGTAAAGGTTGCTTCTCATCTTTGGCCCAGATCCTGAAAGACATCCAAATGACTCTCTCTCACTGAAATCAATGAAAGCTGGGACTTAAAATACTTTCAAGAAGCAGAGATGCAGTTTCTAGATATGATTTGGTTCCTGAATACATTAAAAACAGAATTATTGTAGTCAGCTCCCTTTATTAAGCTGTCAGGCTGGTTTCTTCCAACAGTTCCATCCTCAACACATCATCTTACAAGTTTCCCGAGTCACAGATGTTGATCAACATATCTTTGAAGGACCCCAGGAATGCTTCACTGGATGTTTCTTTTCCCAGTTATAACTCTTCTTTGATTTTTGCAGCTTACCAGTTTTGAGATTATTTGATGTAGACTATGTTGATTTTCTTTTAAATAAGCAAGTCATAGAAGATCCAAAGCAAATGTCCAATTTCTTTCACAGGGCTGGCTGATAATGGCACCCTGACAAGCTTCTAATGTTCTTAGAATTTACTTCCCCCCCCACCCCATGAAAGCATTCTGGTACCGCTATCAAAACACCAAAACACTGGTTCCTTCCCTCACTGGCCATTTCAGTTTGGATGGCCTATCACAACCCCATTGTCACCTACTGATTTTCTCCATGCAGTCAGGACTTCTGCAGTGTTTCAAGATGTTAAAAATTACTCTTAAGACCTCCCAGAGCAACTGAGACAGTTCCTCTATTACTTTTGCATGCTCATTTCTCACTTTGGCACAAGTAAATGTGTTCATAATGAGCAGCTCCTGTTTAATGTCCTTTTTAGCAGTTGGATAGGACAGCTTTCATTACTACAGTAAGATCTGAATAGAGCTGTTGCCTTTCTTTTTAATTAAGAATTGGTTTTCTATTATTTTTACGCTATTATCCCTGTCAAGTATCAGAACGGCACCATTTTTCAGATCATATTTCTTCTTGCGCATATTCAATGTGTATTGTCCTTACCTGTAGGTATTTTACTTGTGCTCTCCCTTATCAGTGGCCAACAATGACAGTAAACTGACAGTGAGGACTACAATCAGCTTTTATATTTTTTTTGTTTGCTTTTATAATACATGGAGGGTGGGCAGTACAAGAGAGTGCTAACTTCCTTTCCCTTCTTAGTCACTCATGATGGAAAAAAAACAGCATTATTGCAACTGCTGTGGCCAGGTACACTTTGAGAAGGGACTACATGAAGAAGCAGGCTGAAACCACCTGGAAACAAAAGAGCTTCCAGCAGCCTCAGCAGCCATGGGGAAGGTACTGCCACATGCCTAGAGCCTGCTGCTGTGAGCTCAAAGGAGTCCAATGCTGCAAGGAAAGAAATTAAGTTACCCAATTCTCCTGGGTACAGCCAAGAAGGGCTTTTTCATTCCTGAAAAGCAGAGTCGCAGTGGAACATACTGCACAATATCTCCTAATTGAACAAGCCAAACTCCTGAATTTTGGGCAGCTGAAAAGCAGTGAGACGAGGATATTTGCACTTCTCAGACTTAGGAACCGAGCTGAAGTAGTAAACTCTAGAAAGACTGTGTAGAATAAGCTTTGAAATGCTTCCTTCAAAATGATGAGAGCCAAGTAAATAAACACCTCACACTTCAGACCTGTCATGAAACTCACCCTTCTCTTTTCTGATACTGCATGAGTGACAGTCTGCTTGGGGACATCAGTGATACCACTGTAAACACAAAACAGACTCAGCTATAATGACTATAATCAAAACCAGCCTGCCACCCTGGTGAGTAGCAAGATAGCAGGAAAATTGTACCTATGTATTCAGGCTTCCATGTGAAGGACTGAAAATGATCATCCGTTTGCCTAGAACAGAATCTGGAAGAATTAATGTGTTTTTAAAATAGAAAAAATATTTCTGTCTTCATGAAATAAATTACTCTCTACCAGTTTTGAAACTCTTCTCTGTTGTGAAATTTTTCTTTCTAACCAGACTGAATCATCTTATATATGCAAAACTACATTTAAGTGATGCATGTTTTACAAAGCAGCATGAAACTGAGCATTGCATTAGGACACATAGGCAATGTTGTTAAACAGGACACTTGAAATCATAGGTTTTGACTTGTAAGTAATCCCATTCCCACAAATACTGCTTGAATCTCCTCAAAGCAGTGAAGGCACTTGTGTTAGTCTAAGAGATGGGGTGGAGGCAGGGTTAATTGAGGTCCTTTGAAAACACTAACGCACTGGCAAATTCTTCAACATTATAGATATATATAACTAAATATCCATATGTGTATATACATATATGCAATTTTTACTCTCACATTGTGCAACATTAAGTATTTGTTAGCAATTTTAAAATCAACACTGAAAAAAACCCAGCAGCTAGATTTTCTGAAGAAAGAGTTCTTTAACAAAGTTACACACGCAAAATTTTTGCTGGAAATGCCCGTCGCTAACAACTTAACAAAGGACATTCCTCTGTGTCAAAGACTGAAGCCTTCTCACAAACAGTTCCATTCCAGCATAGGAGTTCAGCTTTTACCTAGGCTTGAGGAAAACAAGCTAAAGTCAAGGTAAGATTTGTGCTCACTGGGAAACACAAACCCATATCCACAAGACTGTTTAAATCCTGCCATTTGCACTTAGGTCAGGAACGAAAGGACTTTCAGTAATTTCATGTCAAGATTTGACTAGTCTCCGTACAAGGCACTGCCCAGACTGTGGCTTCATTTCTCTAAATGCTATTCAGCATGACAGACTATGAGATGGAGTTCAATCTAAATTTAAGCACTCTTTGTAAACTATTAATAGAAGAGAAACTGGTAGCATGAATCATCATGTGGGAGCTGCTGAGCAACAGCTATTTGTTTTCTATAATAGTAATATGTAGAAGTTACCTTTATACAATAAATGAACTGTTGGAGTTGCAAAGCCCAGCAGAAGAAGTCAGATGATTCTTTTTCACTTACACTATTCCCATTTTATTCTAAGGAGCAATGAGAGGGCAATCCTTATTTAACTTGACAAAATCCACATTGTGTACAACCAAGCTCTGTCACAACACAAACTGGAGACAAAAAGTAGTTACTGACCCTGCTGCCCACCACTCCCTGCTAGGGAACGGCGTGTACTGGAAATGCTGGTGCAAAATGATGGAACTTCATCGGTTTATAAAGTTAAGTTAGTGTTTCACAGCACCCTCTTCCAATGCCTGTGTAACATTTGTACCTCTGGCCATGAGGAAAAAGGTGGCCTGCCTTCCCTTTATGTTTCTTCTCTGCTGAGATGATAATCCAGCTGGATTTTTCTTAGACCAGCCATTTTTGAGAAAGATTTTTCAGAAGGAATGAACGCCTAACAGCTCCTAAACTGCAAAACTGCCAATGCTCAGGACCCCTCAGGATCATACCCTCCAATGTTGTGATTTTCTTTTTCAAGAGATACCACTGGTTATGTGCACCACAGACTTTACCCTAGGCTTTACTCCATTGCAGTTGATGGGCTCCGAATGTGGCCCCACAGAGACACACAGCATTAACTCAACATGCTGGTATTTCGGTGCTCTGTGGGACATTTATTTTTGAAAAATACGAGATTGTCAACAGCTCAGTAAAGTTGTCTCCAGACTGTTATGTCTCCTTCTCAAGTTTCTTTCATTTTTAAGAGCTTAACTTTTAGGCTTCTGGCGTGAGGAAAGAGCCTAACATGGTTTAAGAGAAGGAAGCATAAACAAGGGAGCGAGCTATGGACAGCACTGGAGAGAAGCACAAATATTTCCTCACGCTATATAATCAATGCAAATGTCTAGCAGTAAAAATACTGTGATGACACTACTGTCTTCAACCCTATTTTCATAATGACTTTAAGGAGGTTCCAAAGAACTTGAAATCCTGAAGGGCAAAGAACATCGAAGAAAAGTCAACATCATATTTTTCAAGCAGGGCATTTCGTATACAGAAATTCAGTTCTACAAACAGAGTTCAGTTAAACCATGGTGATAGGCAAATGGAAGACAAAGACAAGTAAAAACCTTAACTTAGATTAGGATTGATGGCATCAGTCCCTTATCTACTTTACTTTTTTTTTTTTGGAGTTCATAGACAAAATTTTTTCTAAATAAAGATGCATGGGAGAAGTTTCAAAGCAACTTTTATACCAGAAATGAAGCTAATAAAAAACATTTAATTAGACATAAATGATCTTCTAATCTTGAGCTGCCAGGAACAGAGACACTAATTAGCTAACTCCGGCATTCGAGGTGTTGGGTTGCAGAATCAAGCAGTAATTCATACGGAAGGCACTGGAGCTTTCCACAATACCATTACTACTTTTTGAGCAATTCAGAGAAGAATTCTGTACCTCACTCCATCTTTAGTATTGAGGATGAAAAAGAAAACGTACCAGTTTAAGAAACGAGGAGAACACAAATGCTGGGCCCAAGGAAAGATAGTGCTGGAAAAAAAACCTGTAGACAAAACACATATGAAAGGCACAGAATTCAGTGCCTTTTTAAAAGTTTTTTTTGTAAAAGTCTTAACAGTAGCTGCTGGCTATTAATAACTTCCCATCTGGAGAAGGGCGTTAACTTTTCATGGTAAGAAGTTAGTGTCTCAATTTAAAAAGAATTTTGTGTTGGAAGAACTTACATCTTCATGAGCCCCTCTTGTCTATGCACTTTGTGGAACTACACACAGCTCTTGGCAACATATATGATATAACCCAAGTCTCTTCTGTTGATCAAAGCAATTGTGAAACCCTTTGTGGTAAGAATTTTAGCTGAAAGTTCTGTAATGCTAACCTAGTTACAGAATTTAACTGCAGAACAACCATGACTCCAATATAAGCTTTTGTGATTTAATACAATGGAATATTACATTGCTGTTGCTTCTGAGGTTTTTATTTTACTATTCCATATAGCTGCAATTTTTCATTACAGTAAGACCTTCAAAATTATTTAACTGATTTTATTATATTCAACTTAAACACACTTACGGAGCTAATTTCACATTTTTAACAAAATTCTCTAGTGACAGCTTGGAAGACAATCCATGAAAAAAACGTTGGTTAGGGAATATTATTTCAGTGAATATGGGAAAGAAAAGTTGCAGCTCTACAGATTGTGCAGCCACTACTGTTTTACCGTACCTCAGGCCTGACCTGTGTCCGGCCTGCCGCTTCTGTCTTGACCTTCAGATTGCCAACGGCAGACGTACAAGTCACTTCTACAATGCTGTCAATGCGCTTGCTACAGAAAAGAAAAACATCTATTTTCTGACATGAGTTTACTACATTTTTAAAACACTTATTTTTAAAAGAAGTACAAAACCTGAAGATCCATGCTTAAAACCAGGATATGAATCCATTTTGAGAACTAAGAAGAGTTTTCTTAAACCACTCAAATTCAGGGAGAATATTTCACCTTAAGAAAGAAGTGAGACATTTTCTTGTAGAATAACATTAATGAGACAAAGACTTTTCTGGATTGCTGAACATTCAGAAAACACACAAAATCTCAAAAAAAAGTAATAAATAGGCAAAATTAAAGGACACTAATAGTCTATACTTTGTTTAGAAGTGTTTTACTTCCTTTCCATTAGATAGCATACGGAAAAAAACATTTCTGTTCAAAAAATGCCTGTACTAGTCAGTGCATCTAAAAACATTTGAAATAAATAGGAGATCAATCCAAACATCTGGATCAAATTTATTCCAGAGCACTTGAAATTAAAGCTCTAAACCAGCATTTGAAAACAGTAACTATCCAGGATGATTGAGACCAAATCAGATTTAAGGTGTTCTAGTCTTTATTTTCACCTGCAAATGTTATTTTTAGGCATCTGCTTTAAATACTCTGATCTGTTACAGAGATTAAGTCTCCAATCCCTCCACAGCTGAACTCCTTTAGAGAGAGAGAGGGAGGGAGGGAGCACACATGCGTGCATTGTCTTACTTGGGTTGGGTTAAGTAACATTTAAATAATTCTAATCCTGCAATGTATTACAGAAGTATTGAACATATTCTCTGCAATTCCCTTCTCTGTTACTCATATTCAAAGACTAGGACAATACAGCCTAAGCAGATGCCTTAAATATGTATCTCTTGCCTAGGGTATTCACCGTCTTATAATTTAAAACTGGGGGTAGATACCGTAAAGTATGCTGGTATAGCAAGAGAGACACGACTTCCAAAAAACCAGGAGGTTATGTGCATGCAAACCATTCACGTGCACTTCTCATCCATAGCGTATAAGCCTCCGCAAACTACTTCCTGTAACATTTACTCTTGAAAAACCATGGTGCCACAAATAGCATTAAAATATTCCCTTTTGTAGCAGCTTCACTCAATAAAACAAACACATATTTTGCTATTTGCAATCTTTATTTCATGAATAATTAAGAAGAAAACATGGCAACATTGGCAAATTGAAGGCATACATACTAAATACTCATACAGAATACATTATGGAGAAAGTAAATGCCCAGATCTTTAGTGGTCCTTGCAAACTAAAAGCATATTGGTCCTCCAAAGGGTTTAGCTTAAAATATGCTTGCTGACCTTTTAAGTTCCAATGATTAACAACAGCTTGTGCCTTTCAAACCAGAAACAGGGTGAAATACAATTTGAACTTATTTCCAGGTTTTCCTGAAACCTCTGTTTCTCAGCTCTAACCAGAAGCAAACAAAATGGTTTTTTCCTCACCTTTTAAACATATACGCTAATACACCACCCTAAGCATTCAAGACACAAGCACTCCTTGAAACGTGGTTTTAAGAACCCGCATATGTACATATATGTATACACACATGTATATGTGTGTGTATATATAAGTACATATATACATTCATGTAAAACCTCTCTATATAGGTAAAATGTCTAGATATGTCAGTGTGTGTGTAAACAATTTGAGAGGGCTCTGGAAAAGAGAAAAGTGCTTGTTGTCTAGAACAAGAATTACTAAACCCATACATGTACTGCTAGGTCAGTCTAACAGTCGTGTTTCAAGGGAGTATAAAACCAATACAAATCAGACAAGCTGGATGGATGAGAAGAGCTTGTAAGAATCACTGTTTCTTACATTATCTTTAAAGGCCAAGGAGAATAAGCTTTAAATTACCTACTTAGGAGATATTAGTACTGGCTGCAATGTCATCTCAAATGAGGTTAGTCCTTATCCAATACAGTGCTGTGAAGTCAGACTGAGACATCAATAAAGTTCTGTTCTTTCATGAAGTCCAAAATTCATCACACTGTTCTGTCAATTCTGCCTTACACCTGAACTGAAAGTACCCTCATCAAGAGTTGGAGGGTACCAATTAATGCCCTTCTGACTTTGATCTGCAGAGTTGTCCAATATTAAACGGGACCACTAACGTATTTCATATACATTGAACAACTCTTGATCATTACTGACCTAAAGTGAACTTACAGTCTGGAGGCTAACTAGTTTATGCTTTGTTTAGTAGTGTTATACTTTCCTTCCATTAGATAACATACAGAAGAACCATTTCTGTTCAAAAAACCCCTTCAGGTATGTATAAAAGTGCTACTTAAAAATAGTAAAATTTACCTTACGATATATGTAAAACCAAGAGTTTCTAACAAACTGAAATGTTGTAAGTTACAAGGATTAATTACTTGAGTATGTTACATGTACTTGTGCCCTCTTTGCTGAACTGATTCCCGAGTAATTATCCTAATCGAACATATGCAATCACTAGAAACCAGTGAAAGCCTCCAGAGAAATTTCAACAATGGAACAACAAAAAAAAAGAACGACCTCTTTCTCCCCATTTGTTGAAACAGAGTTCAGAAACAAAAACTGACTATTCCATTATCGCAAATGCAGTCTACTGTCAAAACAGGTCAGTTCATGAACTGTGGAACCAGGACTGCCAATGGCTCCTCTGCAGTAGGAAATGTCCACTGGGCTTCCTAACTACCATATAAATACACTAGTTACATGCTATTAAAATAATACATATATCACTAGAATGAAAATGCGTGTAATACGTTGCTATGCTGGGGCACAGTAAGTTTTAAGCCTTGACTTCCCCAAACAACTTGTTCATATTCTAGAACTCTATGCAAAATACAAAAGCCTTAGAAAAGTGCAACAAAACTAGCTTCATGACATTTTTCTTTCAGTTTCCATAAATAGAATCTCATAAAAATATTATTAAACAGAAGCATACTTCCCAGTGGAGAACAAACGTGCCACATTTCAGCTTTGAGTAAGTGATTTTGGCTAAACTGAAACCCCCTGAAAATAGGGGATTAAAATGAAACCAGCTTAATTGCATCAGGCTACTGTAATACTCTGCCAAAAGTTTACCCTACCTTTTTGCATCCACAAGTCTTGTTGGAACTGATGGGAACTTTATGTGCAACTCTATGGCAACAGTGGCCTAAGGGTCAGGAATATTCCAAGTAAAAGATAGATTTCAGTTGGAAGGAAGTAATCTGGTATGCATAGGTTTTACTCAAGTTTCAGTCTGAGGAAATAATCCTGTCATCACAGAATGAATTAATTTATGGAGGCTAGGATAGTGGCCTTGTCGAACCAAGTTCAAGGGTGTTGCATCCCAAAAACCAGCAAGCGCAAATACGTAAGGAAAAGACGACACTCGTATCAACACTCTAACAGAAATCAGAACTGTACAAACCTTGATCTTTTAAGTTATTTAGCATTAATTATCAAAACCATTCTTGTTACATATTCCAGATGCTAAATAATTACAGTGTGTCCTACAACACTGATACTGAAATCATAGGGAATACAATAGAAAAAAACCTTAGATGAATGAAGGACTGGGAATGCTCAGCAAGCCAGACAGTAATTTAAAACCTATCCAGCCGCTCTCCTTTCCAAGCAGCAACACTACCTTTCTAAATAGGGACAAATAAATATATTTAAGAGGTGCCTATGAACCCTTAAGTCATTTAAGGAGTTGATAATTTGGGGGCAAGATAAACAGCCTGGGGTGATGTAGGCTAGATGGGAGATAAGGAAGCCTGGGAGAGTTAAGCAGCTCTAACAGATTTTGCCAACACCACGCACTAACTTGGGAAAGCATGGTGGCATGTCCAGAACTCGTGGATGAAGACTACTCTTTAATACCACTTTTCACCAAATAATTTCTCAAACTGCTTAATATTACTGACTACTCATGCTAGCTTAAAGAAAGGAATTGCAGAAATAGAGCTTGGCAGAACATAAACCAGAAATAAATATTTACCAAGTCAAGGGAAGGACCGCAAACAAACTATACAGTTAAATCAGTCTGTATCTGAACACTACCATTTTAAAATCCTCTTTCTTAGGCCACCTCAGCGAGAGTATTACTCACAATAGGCAAAAAATAGTGTAAAGGTGTACAACTGGATTCCTTCCCAGAAGAATTCTGTCTCTTAATAGCTCCAGCTTGACGCAGCCTGCAGTTCAACTGTGACTGTATTAGTTGCAAGAGCCAAGTAAGTGACATGTGTCACATGAACACAGTTTTAAAGGCTTAACTTTAGCCTATGCATAGCTTCACGCCAGCCACCCAGAGGTGGCAGCTTTGGAAGATATTGTCACGTATCACCTGAAAACCAGACAGCATTCACAAACCAGTCACAAGCAGAACACAGAAAGTAAGAGAAACCTCCAAAAGTTCTCCATATCCCCAACTTCCCAAATAATCTTGTTTAAAACTAGGCTATAATAAAATTTGTGCCCTGGGCCAAAACTGTACAGAAAGAGAGAAAATTGAGTAAAAGTAATCTTTTGGTGATGCAAAAGATGCAACAGAATCCAAATGTCTGAAGTGTTGAATCAGGGAACTGAAAAAATAAGAACTTAACATTGAGATCATTAACAGAAATGAGATGCCAATGAGAATTTTTTGCCACAGCTACAAATTCTTAAGGCAGATCCTCAGCAGTTTAAACCACTGTACTGCATCGTTAGAGCAAGGGACAAACTTATTTCTCCTTATGCATGTAAAACCAAAGTATGACTGTTGCCAGTGGTATTAATGTGAGTTTACACCAATACATCAAAGCTGAGTTCATTTAGCCGTGGCAAATTAAGGGGCCCCTAAAGCATGATGATGGACTTTAAAAAAAAAGAAACAAAAAACCAAACAAACCACAAACAGTGGAAATATTTTACAAAACTGGAGACAAAAAATTATCAGAAATGCTACATGTAACTTGAGAAATGTATTTTATGCAAAAGAGACAAAAATTTACATCAGAATATGCTGTAGTTAAATGCTATATTCTGGACAACCTATTCACAAACACAAATTTAAAAGGGAAAATTTCACTTACAATTTGTCAGAGGCACGAGATCTTTGTGAGTGCCACTGAGATTCACACCAGAGATACTAAATTAGTGTATACAAGACAAACAAATCAAACTGGCTCAAACAAAACCAACTGAAAACCAAATCAAGTGTGATCCGTTCTGAAGTCACCTCAGTTCTGTTATTGTTAGATACTCCATATCAAAACTTCTCTGACAGAATTTTCCTGAATAACCAAAATTAAATCTTTCCTCCCATCCCTTCTTTTTTGGTGAAGAAAATCCCACAACTGTTCATTCAGCTCATTGCTGATGATCTTGCATCAGGATGACAACTAGCCAAACCAAATACACATCTGGCTCTCAACTGACCTCTAATCTATGGAAGTGTTTCAGTAAACAGGATCCAGAAGATGACATAGCCGTTGCCCATCCCACCCCTACAGCTGGCAATGAATAACCCTGATATACTACAGCAC
>VZTL01017762.1:0-28650 GCA_013400535.1 Scopus umbretta
AACAAAACAAAACAAAACAATTATATTTTCCAGGAAAGGCTGTTTGGAAATTGTAGAGGTCTATTTGCTTTCAGTCAAGCTCACAGTTCCACACTCTTGATAGACAGTTGAAGACTAGATCATTATAAAAAAAGAAAAAATTAACCCGCCAGTGATCAGATTAAATACCTATATACCTGTTTCAGGTCTAATTTCCAAGGGTCTATTTCAATTTTTTACAGATATGGATATCATATTAATGGAAGGGATGAACATACTAATAGGAGAATAAGTTCTGAAGACCAATGAAATATTTTTTGAATGCAAAAAAAGTCCAGTTGGTGCACAAATACAGGTAATTGCACATGTTACAAAGACATGTACTTGTTTTTAGTCTCATCTGAAAGTCAAGGTGACTAATATAATCAATCTAAAATGTGTGCTTTGAAGCTGCTCTGAGTTGGGTGATTAAAAAGTCCATGTGTTCCGGAAAATATGTGCAAAACTCACTGTGTTCAATACAGGTTGACAGCTCCTGAGAGGTAGGGAGTTACATCTCCTAGAATGTACAGAAAAGGTCGGTCGGTCGGTCTGTCTATCTGTCTACTTATTTATCTATTTATAGACAGATATATTGATAGTCCTGTAAAGTTATCTTATCGTGTCATCTGTTATGACCTATCTGGCAAAATATGCAAGCACTTCTTCATATAGCATTGAATGAGATATGCATAAAATCAATTAACGTCAAAATAGGCAACTGCTGCTGCGTCTTGTAACGCCATTAATTTTACCGGCATTGCAAAAGTCTGTTATTACTTTTCCCAATTTACAAGCTCTCTGGAAAAGTGCCTGTCTTTTCATTAAATACTTTACAGTACTTCTAACAATGTTAGATTTCTGAATAGAGTCTTATTCTAATACTTTTTTATTGTTTTGATCATTATTATTATTACAGTCTTCAGTTTCAAACGGCAAGCTGCTCATATGAAGAAACTTAAGCATGTCAGCAACTATATGCAGGATAAGGCAATAAATAGCTGTGTGAGTGAACTTTATTAGGTCACATGTTAACCTATTGAATGTTGTTCACTGTCTGTACAAACAGTATCCTTTAGTCCACCATATGTCTGTTTTTATTATTTTACTAATAAGGATGACTTTGTAGTGCTGGTTTAGCACTGATCTATAAAAGAGCAATGTAAGAGTAACATAGCATCTATTTAGCTCTATTTGCTTTAGCTAACAGCTAAACTGACTGATACATGCCCAGCTGCCGTACTATGCAGTGCAACTAATGAGAACACTAATTAGAAGCATGTTCTCAGATATTTTAACTAATAGAAATGTGATGTCAATGGGTGTCTTTGCATAAGTCTTTGGGGAAATAGTCATAAGAAGTCTGTGTAAATATTGTAGGCAGTTTCCATTATCAAAAACATTCTTCAGTAGGTGGTATACTTACTGAAAAGATGTGTATTTTCTAAAAAAATAAACCCTCTCTTGATTTACTATGCACTCGTTTTTTATGCCCTGAGTTATATCAATAAAACATGAATTCCTGGACATTTTTCAGTCATTGCCCCAAGGTAAAATCTAATTTAGATAAAAACCTATAAATACAAGGGAAAAAATGTGAGAAGAGTGACTTCAGAAGGGGCAGGGGAGGGGAGGAAGATTTGAAGCTGCTCTCTTTGGCTCAAGGCTTTAAACAATTCAAACAACAGCTTGATTCCCTTGACAAATAATCTGAAGGTAAAATTATTTTACAGGCTGATTGTACTTTAATTTATGTCCTTACCAGACTAGAAGTTTATATAGGTCATAATGAGTATCATATACTCAAAATTAAAGGGGTTAGTGGTCAGTATTTACCTCAAAAAAATGTCCGTACCTTTGTTGTCCTGCAGCGTAAAATTGTGGTTATTTGCTGCCTCTGCTGTTAAACTGAAGTAGAACTGATGGCCATTTGGTGGGTCATCTTTATCAATTGCACTGATTTTCTGGATGACCTGTTTTGACATACATCGGGGTTTCATTATTTGGAATGGGAAGAAACATAAATACATGTACATTGTATATGTAACCCCTCTATTACCTATCAAAGTATCAGCACTCTCTTGAGTCCTGCTCATGTAGCTCTTTGTTTTTCTAATCTCCTAAGCAAGTACAGACACTAATAAAACTAAAATGTGGCTCCACACTTTACTTTCCCTATACCAACTTCATTGGCAAAAAGCAATGATCTGCAGGGCCTGTGAGAAAGTTAAGTCCTGTCATTCACCAGAGCAGGGACTATAAACTTTATAGCCATGGAGGAAGTGTATCTTCTGGATGGCCCTTAATGTAGTTATCAGTGGCTGCAATTAATATTGCATTGCAAATTTTGCAAGGAAAATATTATGATTTTGAGCATTTTAATTATTTTATTTTTTAAAGACGTGAAAAAGAAAAAGCCAAGTCATAAGTATATTAATATTTCCTGGGGTTTTGAAATTATCATTACTACTTTTCCAATTTTACTTTCTAAAATTCTGTCAAAATCTCTTTCTAAAAAAAAGTGTCGTCATTGCTTACAATCCATAAAAAATGAATACTCAGAGCTAGCAGTCCTGACTAGATCACAGGGAAAATAAACAGATACTCTAATAAGAACACACATATTCTGTGTTTCTCATGAACGCGAGCTAAAAAAAACCCAAAACTTTAAAAAACTATCAAGCCGTACCTGACCAGGTTGAGCATTTTCACAGACGGTTGTCTCATACTCCATGGCAAACTCAGGGGCATTGTCGTTGATGTCAAGGATAGTGATGGCTACATAGCCTCTCCCAATCTGTGCTGGATTCTCTATAGGAAAAGAAGCCAACAAAATAATGAAGAGGAGCTCCTTGCTAGTTATTCTTTAGGTCAGTATGTTTTTCACTTGCGTTCTTCTTTTGTATATACTTGTCAAATCAATTGCAATCCCTCCTAGAAAAACAAAGGAAGCTCTTGGCTTGATCTTCTGGACCTAGTAGAAAAAATGTTTATGTTTTCCAACCACTTCAATTAAAATAAGATTTTACTCTCAGGGATAAACTGAAAATCTAGCTCACTAATCACAACATTGAATTGCATTGTATGGAAGGATAAGAGCAAGATGATGTAAAATCATTGCCAAGGGGTATAGCTAGCCAGAACAGCATTATTCATATTGGGAACAACATGGTTACTATGGGTTAAATAAATTTTCATTGCAATTCAGATTGAACACGCTATTAAGAAGTTAAAAACAGAATTCCATCAGCTATGTATAACAGAAAACAAAAGAGGAAGCTGTATTCCCCAGCAAAACCCAAAGTATCTAAAGTGAACACACAACTAAATATTTAAATGCTGTCATTAACATGTTGAACATCTTAAATATGAATCACATTCTTAAACTGATGCACATTCTAGCTAAAATATAAATCTGTTCAGGGTCCAATATCATCATTAAATCTTAAAAAGTAGATATTTTTGGATTAAGTATAAAGGACATCAGTGTGTCCTATAGTTTTTTTGCTAGATAACATTTCTGTTTTGGAGCAGGGAAAAGAGAGATTACATTCTTTTTTTACCACAAGTGGTGATATTAGTGATAAAGCAGGGCAGAATGGAAAACTGTATAAGCTTTCAAATATGTGTCTATGTTTTCATAGGGTATGGCAACATTTTAGTAAATATTACAAGTATTTACAGCAACACATCCAAATGTAGATCACGAAGTATTTAATTTTGTTTTTTATTCCACATGTGACATACCAGAGCAGTAAGCAATTTTGACACCAACTTTTTCCTCTGCTGATCTAAGCTTATTGAAAACCAAGCAGGACATGAACATAAATTAAAGCACTGTGGGGTACTACTTGTGCTCCTAGACTCTCACTTGTGTCAGGTATGACCCTTGGTTACCTTGTCAGTTTTGTTACTACCCAGGAAAATTTTTGGTTTCCATGCTAGCCTCCTAGACCAAAATTCTGCTCATGAGAATACAAGATAAATTCATACAGACACTAAATGATAAATGCTAGTTTTCAGGTTAAACATTAAATTAACTTCACTGAAAGCAAGAAGTAAGGATTTTTAAAATAGCAGGTCAGAAAACTAATAACTCTTTTATTATCACAGCCCAACAGAGCAGTAAAATAAGGATGAAATTTGAGGAAATATATTCTTCAGATATAAAGGCAAAACATATAGTTTTTCACAGCATGTATTCAGAGCTGAACAAGTTTAGGTTTAAACTTGCACTAGTGGAATTCTTGTTGTATATGCTTGAAGGGTTTGATTCTTCAACAGTTTTCATCTTACACCAGAAAAAACACCAAGTACAAAATATCCTCTATAGTCTTACCTTAGAGTCAGAAAAGTGAAAAGACACAAGCATTCATATCCCCTTTCCTTCATACCTTTTAAAAATGCTGTGGCTAACCAACAGCAATCAACTCTAAGTGACTGTCGTCGCTAAGACGGGCTAACTGCTCTCCCCTATACTTCTTAACACTTTTCCTCTAATACTTGGTCAGAGATTGCTGACAACATATGTCATCTCCCTTTGTACCCATTTTTCAGAATTCAAAAGACTGCACAAGGTGTGAGGCAAAGGAAAGAACAAATACTTAATCTGTTGTATTTCTTATTTTTTTATCACATACGTTCCTTTTACATTGAGTATTTTTATCTGCCATGGTTTGAAACTGTTATAATTTTTCTCAATGAAGCTGATCACTACCAAGCCCAAAGTTTTACACAAAAACAGCCAATAAAATCTTTAAATTGTTACTTACGACTCTCCATAGCCAAAACTGTGATATTATGAACAGCATTAGTTTCCCTGTCCAAAGATTTGGCAGTTGTAATGACCCCACTGTTGGCATCAATATTGAAATACCTCTCCAGGTCTGTGTTGCGATCTATCGAGTACCTAGGTGAAGGATGAAAGAAAACTTTTGATTTATGTTCAGTTACAGCTTGCAAAAATGTTTCATTGATTTCTTATCAGAGAGAAAGAGTTTCCACTATGTCCCTGTGTTGAGCTTTGTTTTGTCCAGTTTCTCTGGGCTGTTCAGAGAAACAAAGACGTGTGCAAAGGCGAGACAGTTACACAAGCAACCTGGACTGACAGTGGTGGGCTCTGTTCCCTCAGTGTCCTCTCAAGTGTGGTTACGGGTATTCCCCTCTCTTTACTTTCTTCCTCTCTCCTGTAACACAAACTTTCATTTATTCATGGAATAGCATCCTTCTGAACCTCAGCTAAAGAGAAGGTGAGTTGGCAGTTTGCTACATGGCTGTACCAGCCGGGCACTGCTCCTATGTGGTTGGCAATCTGAGCTCAGAGCTTTCTATCACCAGCAGAAGAGCCCCTGAGTCACCCAGAGCTGCAGGGTCAGGGAAAAAAAGAGAGATGATGCAGAGAGCAGGTCAAGGGATTGCATATCATCCCTGTCAGCACTGGTGCTTTACTGTCATTAGACAAACACAGACTTATGCCCTTAACTCTTTGGCTTAACATATCTTACCTCCAAATTTGTTTTAGGAAGGGGAAATGAGCTCCTTAGCAAACAGAAAATAGCATAAGGGAAAAGGTCAAAATGCCTGTGGGTGTTCTGCTTATAACTCTTTTGAGAGAAAGGGAAAGCTGATTAGGCAAATTTAGATTTACAACTGGAATATTCTTGACATTTGATTTAATATTGGGTCAGTTCTTGTACTCTCACTTAGATCAAGTATGTACTCCAGAACACTTCCCTACACTCAGGACTAATTAAAATGTCCGAATCAGACCAAGTGTGATCATTACAATTACTGTCACACTGACGATATATTGGATTGTTGAAATAACATTAACCAAAGCCTTTGAACAATGTGGAAGGGAAGAATTATGGAAGGCAGTTAAAAAATGGGACTTCCCAGATCTAACGATCTTATGAAAGTATTTGTTTATTCTGTATTGTAATATACCAGCTTTTACTTTGTTATATTACTGTGTTTTTATCTATCCCTCTTGGCTGAAAAAATCTTAGAGCAGAGCCTTGTTATATAACTTGAATTGTTTTATCATATTATGTCACAGTGAGAGAGAGAATGGAATAAAGAGTTGTAACAACAGTAACACCAGTTTTCATGGATTAAGGCTCTCCCTCTTTCACTTTTTTTTTTTCATTTTATGTTAACTGTAGTTCATTTTTAATTTTATTTCATGCCAGCACTGCTGTTTATTTGGTCAGCAGTGCTCTTCAGCTCTTTTGTGGCTGGCAATCTTCCCCATGAGACTATGCCTGTCACCTCTGCTATGCAGTCAATCTTGGCAGGTGCTGTAGCAGGGATTCAATCTCCTGCCAGCCCTTAGATTTCTCAGTTATTAACAGTCTCAATACACAATTTGAAGAGCCAAAAATAAATTTTAAAAAAAAGTAATAAAAAACATTGTAAGAAAGAGAGAGAAGGAGAAGGAGGAGAGGAAGGAGAGAGGTGAGAAAGAGAAAAAGGAAAAGAAACGAAGGAAGCAATAAAAGAAAGCAATAAAAAGGAGGGAAGGAGGGAGGGAAGGGAAGGAAAGAAGGAAGGGAAGAAAGGAAGGAAGGAAGGGAAGGAGGAAGGAAGGGAAGAAGGAAGAAAGGAAGGGAAAAAAAAAAAGAAGGAAAGCAAATAACTTATAGAAATTGGACAACAGATTCTTATGAAACCAGAAGAAAAATAACATTTATGCATAGGAAATAAGCAGTTTCCCTTAACTTATTTACAAACATTGTATCCATATTCCAATTCTAAAAAAACCTATTTTAAATACTTTTAATCCTTTAATTCCTTGCAGCCATTAATACTTGAAAATCTTTTGAGCTGCAGGAGTTTTAAATCCTTTATTTAAGCTAGTTCAAACATCGATAGTTCTCTGGTCCACACGAGATAACCTCTTATTTTCAAAATATTTATTACTTCCTCTGCCCCACCCCCAGTATTTTCAAGGTTTTAATTGTGTCTGATCTTGTAATTTCAACATTTTATGACTTGTAACAAATCTAATTCTTAATCAATATCAATATAATCCAATGTTTGGAATTTGGAATACTTATTTATAGATTAATAATTTAAACTTCTTAAATAGATCATGAAAAGTATTATGCATTAATCCTCCTTAACACTTCCCAACTTTAGGTGAATCTGGCTCTGATGTACATCATAGCAGATGCAGGACAGCTTAAATTATATGACCTGTCAGTTCCCCCGACAACATACATAACAGATTCACAAGCATATAGAAAAATCCTCACTATTTCTCTTTTTCTTCCCTCTCAAATTCCAAACAACTTTGAAGCAGAAGAAATCTTCAAGGTGTTAGTTAAACTGGTTTATGCTGGAATTGTAAAAATTAACCAGATCAAGGCAAATAAATTCATCGTTATGTTTAAACAGAGGTCAAAAGCATTCTGAGCATGGACTGCATTTATGGAACTGGATTTAATCCTACTCTACATGTCTCTGCTAAACCAGATATTATATACCAGATGCTAACATCAGTGCCAGCAAACACTGCCACAGCAAAGAGCTCAGCAAAGATAAATTTCACAAGTAAATCCATGCCAACCATCCATCTAGGACTTGTTTATACATGATAGGAATCAGCTATTTTGAATATGTTGCAAATATGTAATGAAAGAGAGAGAAAGAACACTTATGTCACCTTTTGGAGTGAAACATATGCTTTATTTTTACAACTTAAGATTGCTGCTTCAGAAATTACAGAGCTACACTACAGTCCCAAGTTCATCTTCTATGCATGAAAGTAAAAATTTAACATCACCAAAAAAGGTGACATCTGATTGATTTCTGTACCTGTGAAGTTCTTTTCTATGTATGCCATAAATGAACAATAGTAACAAATGGAACTTAGTACTAACTTTTAATTGTGTATGTGTTCATCCTCCTGCAGTTTAAGTTCACAAAATTCCTGAGTCAGAAGTATTACCCTCTAGATCCTTTGCATGTTCCTTTGACAATTAAGATTACTACTCTGCATGAGAAAAGTAACAAGTAACTCATTACTGGTTTAACTTAGGTGGTGAGTCTTTGTCCTTGAGCTTTGACCTTAGATACAGGCAAATATAAGATCGATACTTTGTGTTTTCTTATGGTTTCTTTATGATCCTGGACATTAGATTATGGAAGACTGGCAGGTGCTTCACACACTGGAGACAAAGGAAGAGGCCCTCGGCAGTTTTCAGGCATCTCTAGTGCTCATATCTCTTCCCATTTGAACGGAAGATATTTGGCTGTAGCAGAATTTACAAAAAAAAAAAAAAAATATTATTGCCTTTAAACATCCTGATTAGGACAGGGCGTGTCTTGTCCTATCCATTTCTCTCACATAAAGAGTTTTTGTAATGTTTCTTTCTGTGAGACCTCAGCTCTGGTTTACCATGCAAGAGTCGAATTGTTATTATATTCCTGTGCATTGTGCAGGCAGAATATGAATCATTATGCACACACACAAACACACAAAATATATGTAAATTAAAGATATATATATGTATGTATGTATGTATGCATGTATGTATGTATGTCCTGGCTGATTTAAGAGAATATAACTTGTTGTAGATAATAATAGACTCTTCCTAAACTTAAAGAGAAATAAATATGAGTAACATGTTGAGGTTTTTTCCTTTGGAATCCTGAAATTATATCTTCTCTTCTCTTCTTTGTTTACAGAGATTTAATTATATTATTCTTTAAAAGGTTCTGTAGTTCAGGAATATAAAAGTCAAAATATACAAACTCTTAGAACATCTCAATCTCCCTCTGCAAAGGAAAAAGCTAACTAATTTATTTTAGTGTAACCAACAACAAAATTAACAACTTCAATACAAAGGCTAAATAAATAAACAATTAAGACATCTTATAATTACCTGACAGGACTATTTGAGGCATCTGGATCATGAGCCGCTACAGTTCCAATGACAGTGCCAACCTTTGCTGCTTCAGACACCACCATGGAGTACAAGCGTGAAGTAAACACAGGTGGCTCATCAACATCTTCTACGATTATCTTCACTGTGGTCATATCACTGAAGGGTCCCAGACTCAGGAAGCGAGGGTCAACATGCATATTGGCTGCTTCTATCCTCAGAGTGTAGCTTGTTTTAGCTTCAAAATCCAGCTCCTATACAGGTAAAGTTATTTGGTAATTTAATTATCCAATGATGTTGCTGCAAAACTGTGTCACTTACAACTGTCACTAAGAGCAAAATGAACATTTGTATCCTACTAGCACTTTTGATTGGCAGAGCAGAGTTGATGGCTCATTTTTAGCTTTCTCAAAACACTATTTGCAGTGTTTTGCTAGAGAATATCCTTCAATGACTTTAATGGTCAGTTCTACCCTGTGAATGAAACAAGAATTCTCTGAGTTAATGGGAAAACTTTCTGTGACTTCTGTGAGGACCAAATTCTCCCCCATTATTTCATCATTGTGAATGAATACTTCTTTTTGTCTTATATTTTATCTAAGGTAATGTCAAACACGATGTGCCATACTACCCAGACATAAGAACTCAATATATATAATATTAACTGGTGAAACACATCATTCAGAAAATTGTGGTTTGGTGCTTTGTTTCTTTTTTTTTTTTTTTTTTGCATGATATTGGGATTGACTAATCAATTATTAATCCGAGCTCTGTGTAAATTTGTGTAGACAATGTGGCAATCGGTTAACTACATTGCTTATATGACAGTATTTGGTACTGAGATGTAACCTGGAGATTGTTTTGGGTTGCTTATTAAACAAAATACACAATATTTTCCACCTTCATTCTATTTTAATTTTCTTTGATGAAAATATAGTTTCTTTCAGAATAAATACTGCATTAGAATTAAAAATTACTCCCCAAAATTAACAGGATATATGTGATCTGGAGGACAGTCTTGTAAAGAAAATTATTTTGGAGGCAAAAAAGCATCTAACCTCACAGGCAGTTATTAAAAGAAAGCATCATGTTAATATTAGCATCATTTACCCTATATCTATAGTCTTAGTTTGTCAGCTTGCACCAAATACCCAGCTAACTATTCCTTTGTAATTCCAAGTTTAATCATTAAGGACAGCAACAAAAGACCCAAGCATTTCTAAAACTGCAATCTGATTACTCAAATATCATTTCAAACCATAATTCCAAGTGTATAAAACAGATTAAAAAGGGGTTTCTGCAGTTCTGATTCTGAATACATCATAGGGATCGGAAATGTGCTTGCAAAATAATCTGACAGCATCTGCAAAACATTCCTATGCTCACTCAGAGGAGCAGCAAGGTGAAACACACATCTGTTGACCTACAAATGCAAGGGTCTAAGTTCTCCATTGAATTACAGTAGGATAAATCCCAAATGAACATTTTAAAGTCAGCAATTATGCTGATGTTACAATACAGCTGTAAACAGTCTAGATTTAAAAATGAAAAATGAATTGCAACACACCACACTCAGAAAGGCACTGAACATTTATAAACTCTATGTGGCAGCAAAAGGCTTCTCCAAATGGGAATACATGTGATACTCATTGTCTCATGGGAAACAGTCTTCCACAAACTTCTGCAGCATGAGTCCTTCCCACAGGCTACAGTTCTTCATGAACTGCTCCAGCGTGGGTCCTTTCCATGGGTTGCAGTCCTTCAGAAGCAGGCTGCTTCAGCATGGGTCCACAATGGGGTCACACGTCCTGCCAGAAAACCTGCTCCAGCCTGGGCTCCTGTCTCCACAGGTCCACAGGTCCTGCCAGGAGCCTGCTCCAGTGCAGGCTTCCCACAGGGTCACAGCCTCCTTTGGGTACATCCACCTGCTCCAGTGTGGGGCCCTCCATGGGCTGCAGGTGGATATCTGCTCCACTGTTAACCTCCATGGGCTGCAAGGGGACTGTCTGCCCTACCACTGTCTTCACCACAGGCTGCAGGGGAATCTCTGCTTCGGTGCCTGGAGCACTTCCTCCCCCTCCTTCTTCACTGACCTTGGCATCTGCAGAGTTGTTCCTCTCACATATTCACACTCCTCTCTCTGGCTGCAGTTGCATAGGGGATTTTTCCTCCCTTCTTAAATACATTATCCCAGAGATGCTACCATCGCTGATTGGCTCAGCCTTGGCCAGTGGCGCGTTGGTCCTGGAACCAGCTGGCATTGGCTCTATCAGACATAGGGTAAGCTTCTAGCAGCTTCTCACAGAAGGCACCCCTGTAGCTCCCCTGCTACCAAAACCTTAGTGCACAAACCCAATACACTCCTGTTATGCAAGTGCTTACTTCTTGCACTGAAGCAGAGCTGTAGTAACCATAGCTCTCCAAACACAAATACGCCATAAAAGAACAGTTGTCTGGATACCGGCCACTGTACTGCATACAACTGGTCAGTATTTATTACTAAAGCATATTTAATTGTTTTTAATTTTAATTTTGGTTTTAAATTTAAAGTAAAATATGTGTGCTATGAAACAAGCCTCACAGCCATAATGCAAATATAATGTGGTGTTGGGATGATGAAAAATACCTCAGAAACTATATTGTGTGGTGATAACAGTTAAGCAACTGGTATGACCAGATGAGCAGCAAGGTTAAGGGGAAGACAACCAAGCACACAAATGTATTAAGACTTCTCATTTCCCAATAAAAGCATCACATTAATTAAAGAAATGATAACCTGAGGAATGTCAAAGACAAAAGGCTTTTGTTGATTTATTGAACTCATGAACTAAAAAAAAAAATCAAGCCTTTAGCAAATAGTATAGTTTCAGTCAGAATATACAAAAAATATAACAGAGAAGCCTAAACCATTCACATTAATCAGTGATATCTGTTGAAACTGCATGATTAAGATTACAGTGATACTTAATCAAACACATGGAAACATATCATGAGACTGCAGACAAGATAGCTTCTTATGATAGTCTAAAAATGATTATAAAATTTCTGATTTAATAAAGTGCATAGAACAAAATATATGTAATTGGATAAATTATATATATTTAATTTGAAAAGACTAAGTAAAATAATGAAGAAATATTATTTAAATTAAATTTTAAGAGGTTCCCATGTTTCTATATTGATTAAAGAGGACTAAATTGGAACTTTAATAATTGAAATCATAAAAACATGTGTTTTCTATGTGAACTTTTATCACAGGGGCTGACACACACCTTCAAATCATAATATTTCATTCCTGTAATGTAGAAAGAGATCATTCTTTATTTGACTGGACTACGGGAGTGTTAGACTAATAGGGAATACACAAAAAACACTTTCATTAGAAAGGTATTTCCTCATAGAGAAGGATGTAAAATTAACAATGGTGCAGATGGATATTCTAAACAGGCTTGCTTACTGAAAACAGGTTTCACCTTCTCTAACTTAGCCATGTACATTTGAGAAAATCACCATATAATGCTTACTGTAAAAGTAGCAAAATTATTCTAGGGAAGAAATCAGCCTGTCTACTTAAGAATGCCTGTTTTTCACCAGTCACTAGTAAAGGAGTCTCAATATGTGGAAGAAGTAAACATCTGCTTTCAGCAACATGAATCCTGCCCTCAGAATTCCCTCAGATATCTTCTGGTACCCAATGCTGCTGATAGTTTCCAAAAGCTATAAGGGTCCTTGTTAATGAAAAATAAATAAATTAAAAAATCTAACATAGGTACATATGCAGTGAGGAACAGTTGGTGTTTAGAAGAGGGGAACTATGGATTGGCAAAGGGGTTTTACAATATCAAGTAGTGTTGCATTATACAGGGGCAGTAATACTGTTTTATTTTAGTTATTTGTAGCAGAGTCTGTCTCCTGTGGGGTATGACAATGTCTGCAAAAACTACAGTCATCCTCAGTCTGTTCCTATAAGATACACATCCTCAGGTCCTATGGTGAATACACAGGTACCAAGTTTTGAGGCAGAATATAATCTAGGAAAATAAACAAGACCTCTAAAATATTATTATGCAAGAGTTCTTGACCTGGTGGTAGTGTTTTAACAATTCATAGATCACATAATGAAGACATTGCATACTACAGACACTAATGAAAGACTGAAAAAATAAACTGAAAAGATTTCCTTTTCTTCTTTTTCTTATCTAATTATCACGACGTCTGTTACACAGAAAGCATTATTTAACTGGCCTTCAGATTATACCTTCATTATTTCCTGCTATAACAAAAGCACAAGGTTCCAATAATGGCATACCAAGCCAACAGACTACAAATCACTACATCAGTGCTGAAGGTTAAATGGGCAACAGTCCTTCAGTACAGTGAATAGAGCTTGACAGCTTCATTAATACCTGTGCATTAGTGTTATCTGATTAGATCCTGTGCAGGATCCATTCGTCTTTCTCTCATTTGGGGGTTTGTGGGGTCTTTCTTTTTTACCTTTTCTTTTTTTTTTTTTTCATGAAAGAGCTAAGAATTTTATCATGTCTGAAGGAAATTACAAAACAAGCCATCTGTATTACAAAGACTAGGTATGAAGTTATCATTCACAGGAAGCCGATTTTTGTGATGTTCATTTTTTTATTGTATGGTAACTTTGTAATAATGTACTTTTCAGAGGTGCATATCCCATTTTTAGGCCCAGTTGAGGTTTTCTACTGAAAACTGCAATATATCAAACAAATGCACATTATCTCTCAAAGGAACCATAGAAGCCTCAAGTTCTTACATTGTAAACTCTGATATAGAATTGAAAGAAAATTTTCTAGCTGCAAAAAAAGTGAAATGTTAACAGTAATAGAAAGATAGCTTTTCACTCAAAAGCTTAAGCATAAACTCCACATTTTTATAATTGCCAGTATTACTCTTAGAATGAACTCAGGCTTCAGAATAATCTCTTAGCAGTCTATTTCTATGAGTAAGTACTTTGCTACACTATTTTCACATTTTTCCCACAAACTTTCAAACTGATTGGTGATATTGGTGGTAGGGCTGTGTACTGTGTGGAGAAATGAAGGAAAAGTAAGCAAATCTTAATCCTTGTCACTTGCTACAGGAAGACATGACAACCCTCTCTCTATAGAGACTTCTGGCTTTTTCTTTGTACTTAAGTCCACTAAATTCTCCCCATGGAACTCGAAATGTTTTGAATCAGATCTCATAAATTTCCAAAAAGTCACATATGATACATATAATAAAAATATACCTTGAAGCCTTTTATATTATTAAATTACTATTACTACTTTAAGCGCCAAGTATTTGATAAAGGTACACGTGGATACAGATCATCTATCTGGTTTTTATTTAAAGATGTTTTAATACTAAGTTGTTATTATTACTGAAGTCTAACTATAGCCTTCAACTTTGTGAATAAAGTGAGATCTTATATGATGTCATTTTCAACCCACTATTTTTAGGTATAGTGCTTTGGAAACTACAAAAAATATGGTCTTGTGTATGCATTTTGCTTAGGAAGTGAAGCCAAGATTTCATTCATGTGTATTACAATCAGGATTCTGTGAACAGTCAACATGAATTCACTCTGAAATTGTACACACATAAGTTTGCATGGACACTTCATAATTTTTGTATTAAATGACTGAATCATCATTCGCGTCCATAAATGTTTCTTCAATTCTAAGGTTGCTACTGTAGAGACAAATCCAACACCTTTGTTAAAACTCCAATATATTCAGAAAAATTGCACATTTCTTCCAAACACCCTCACCACTCTGAAATGTAACTATGCAAATGATCTGAGTCTTTACTAACAGAGCAGATAGCAGAATGTAAATTACAAATGAAGCCACAGGAAGGAATTGATCCTACTCTACAGATAGAGAACTGAGTCACAGTGTGAACCAGGATAAAATTTTCAAATACTTCTAAGAAATATAAATGCCCAATTCCTTTTCAAAAACTGTAAAAGACTTTTTTTTTTTTAATCTGAAAAGATCACCTAAGGTGTATGTTTTCTAAATCCTGCTTAAAAGTAACTTGCACACCTAATTTAGCTTTGCTTAGGAATTCACTACAGCGAGTGTGCCTATGGGGTGGCAAATAGCCACACTCTCCCATCATTTGTGACAGCTGAACTCCAGCACAAAGTTTGAGTAGGTGGTATATTTAGACTGCTCTGTACAGGATAAAAATAAAGGAAGAGCTTTCTTCTGTTTCATTTGACAAGCAAGAACTTTTCATTTATTTATTATTATTATTTAATAAAAGAGATAGTAGGAAAAGAAAAAAATGGGAAGGTTTCTACAGTGACTTGAAACTACTAGGCAACAAATTGTATCAACATAGCAAGTTACAGGAAAAGACCACCACTAGTTTTCCCACCACTTTCCCACCCTTCCTGTGGGAAGCTGAGAATACCACTCTGACTGTGCTTATTGGTCCCATTCACTTGTTGTTTATAACAGCTTCTGGAAAATAAATTTTGTTTTCTAGCAATCTTCATATTTTATTGCAGCTTGGAAAGAGATCATGACATCCTAAAAACAACTTAGACACTTTTATATACCATCCTAAACACACGTTGGATAAAATTATTGTATATTAATTCAGTCAATTAATTCAGTTAACATATTGCAGAAGAATGTAGACTTTATCTTTTAGTGCCAATAACTAAGCAAATGGTTCAATACTGTTTTTACTAGCTCCTGTCTAGGAGCTAGTAAATTCCAGCTTCACTGATCTCACAAAAAATCAGTTGTACCCAGACTTAACCTCTTGTTATTATTTAAGCCATAAATTAATGAGCAAAAGTTAGCCCTTGTCCCAAAGAATATTTTGAAAAAGTTTTTTCTTTTTGTCTAGAATGAACTTAAGTAACTTCCTGGAATACATGAACTTCATATCTCATTCATTTAATTCTGATTTAAACAGTTTTACCACAACAAAAGAAAATAATGCGTCACAAGTATGTGAAAAGCCATGTAGCAGCAAATATTGTGCAGTAGTACAGCATGCATGCTCCTTATTTGCGCTGCTTAATGTAGTACAAACCTACTCTTTACTCTTTGGAGGAATAAAGACCAAGTGGATGGAAACACAGAGAAAGTATTCCTCCCTTGTCTGAGTCTGTATGGTCAAGGGAGTTATTATTAGAGTATGAGCCTATTGTCAAAATAAGTTCAAAACCTTGAATTGAGGTTTAGTCTAGTAGCTAGTATATACTGACATTAGACACTAGGCAGCAACGGTACTAACATGTTCAGAAACATGTAATCCCCAGTCCTGCCATGGCTATAAAAGCTATGAGCGGAAGTACTTCTATTTGAAAAATAGCACTGTTCTCAAACTGTTTAGACAAAAATCCATCCTGAACAAATGGTGCAAGCCAAAGAGATATCTGGATTTAGCAATGCAGAAGAGAGATAAATGAAGGAAGAATAGATTCCATATTTCAATGAGTATCACTATTACAGTAAAGCCACAATTATTCTTTTCTGTTGACTTTTGATGTTTTGAAGTCTCTGTTATAGGATGCAGAGAAGAAATGTGTTCAATTGTGCATAGAAAAAACCCAAACCAAACAAAAAATTAAATACACCTAAATCTCATTTACCAATTTTGCCAGCTTTCAAGTCAATGTTATGTATTGGTCAAGTCCATTATACACAAGTAATCTTGGGAAATATCTAGCCACGTAACATTTTTCTCTTTCTATTATCATGATCCTTGGTATCTCTCTTCTTCAAAAAGATTAATTTTCTTAAATTTATATGTATAAATAATTTATTTTCAATTTTTCTGATCCTTGGGTATTTTCTTTCAAATTCCATCCACTTGGAGCATACAAAAATCTTGCTTTACTCAATGAATTCTTAAATCTCACTTCTCTCAATGTTTTTTTTTTATAAAACCTTTTTTTTTTACTTGATGCTCTTTATATGCTAAAAAAATGGGGTTTTTTTAATGAGGAAGTCAACTTTTCAAATTGTCTCAAAATGGTTATCCTTCTGAAAACAGGAAGTAAAGCCCTCAGTTTGTGTGTGGAACTCCAATAACCAGGTGCCAAACTTTCTTTACAACACCCAGCACAAAAATGAATGGAGTAGTGTCTTCAGATCCTCAGAGATACTGGTGGTGATTTTCATGCATGGCCTGCTGATTTGTGTGTATGACTGCAGCAAAAGTACGCAAAACTAAGACATGCATTTACATTTAGAACCAAAGCACTCCTTTTCAGAAGTCTTTGCCTTGGCATTTTACTGCTTGATGTGTATACAGACATGTCATCTAAGCATATAAATACACACAGATTTAAAATGATGGGATTGTGTTTGGAGGCTGAGCTGTTTCTCAATGCCTCAGCCGATGTCAGGGACATTAAAAGGAGAGAACTAATTGCACTCAGAGGTGCACAGAATGTCACGTGCCAGATAGTAAAATGTTTAGACAGATTCCAGGCTACAGATTTAATTTCTTCTCTGATTCCTCACTAACAAGCACCTTATTAATTATTCCTTAATAACAAGGCTCAGTGGTTGAAGCCAATTTAACCTGCATACACTGTCATTAATGATCTTCTACGTACATATCCTCCAGAGCAGAACAAGGTGCAGTTGCCTGTTAGCCACTGTGCTTGAGCTCTTCACTTTATTTCTTCTCTCCTAGCCAATGTTATTGGCCTTTTTATCTGCAGGGTTGGCAGGGAGGATCTTTCAGCCAGGGGCAAGGCACCAAGTTCCCTGAAGTCAAAATGAAGAGCTAAGGGCATCCAGAGGTTTGGGAGGTGCCCCTCAGTATGGGGACTCCCCTTTGTGTATGGCAGGGGATAGAAAGCTGATACTAGTAGGTAGAGAGAAACATTCTAACACTGCAGAGAAAAAAGTCTGAATTGTTGTGTCAAAATATAGCAGCATCTAGGCTTAAAAATTATTAGCAAATTGGAGCACTTCATCAGGTCAAAATTTTGTAACCTCTCTAATGTAGTTCAATAGACATTTCACAGGGCGCTGCTCAGGATAAATGTTCAGTAGTGAAAAGTCCAGTTCAGCTCCCTGGCTAAAGTGATTATAGAAATAATAAGTGACAATTCTTTGGCCCACTGTACAACACTGGCATCAGGAGATTCCAGGAACAAACAGCATGACTACAAGAGCACACTAAAAATTAAAATGAACACATCAGTTCTCAAATTAGATCACCGAAGCCCCTGACTGATTCACTGTGGCACTGAAAAATCCTCTCCCTCTAGGATAGGCATATTTCTTCCAGATCTTTGCTCAAAACCCTTAAACAAGCAAACTGAAAGAGCCACACTGAATTTGGCTGTTGATCAAGGAGACGACTAACTTTTCATCACTTGTATTTCAAAAGTGTTAAGCAGAAAATAGCACCATTTGCAAGAAACCTAAGATGGGTGGGTTTGCCTTGAAAAATGCTTCACATTACACATATTAGAGCCTGATCTTTAAAGGGTGCTGAACATTCTCCATTTGCTATAACATCTATGGATGCTTACCAGCAGCTCTCAGCAGGTATTCAGAGCATCAGAGAATTAGCCCATTGCTTTGCAACATCATGCAGTATTAACTTCTTTCAAAGGAGAAATGTTACTGAGGTTTTGTATTGCTTTAGAAAGGAATTGATGTACCAGAGGAGAAAAAAAACCAAAAACTAAACAAAACCCCCCACAACTGTTAGGTGAACTTTACAGAAATTAAAGAGTATATAGGGAAGAAAAATCTGTTATGGAATCATATTAACTATAAACAGGTCCTTGTTCAGCAACATATTTATACGTGTTCTAAAATGCCAAGTCAGTCCCACATTTTAGGGGATATTAATTTGCTTAGCAGAGTTAGGGCCATAGATTCGGTATCGTCATTGCCAAGCATTCACACATTAAGAGTATGAACATATATGAGAAGAGATTCTTCTCTCTAAGGCATCGGGGTTTTTTTCCTGTTCTTCTCAAAATCTAATTTTTCTTGTAAAATATTTCATCACACTCTTATTTTGTAAAAGGATACTCTTTAAAATGTGTTGCACAAAGTAAGAATGCTGAGTTTTAATATTTTTATATAAACATGATTTTTCAATTTTAAAATGTTAGGTTTTGAACTGTACATATAGAAAGATAAAAAATATTCTTTTAAATATTTCCAGTTTTTCAAACTAATATTTTTATAATATATTATCTTGTAAAACAACTGCTTTTACTGATATGTAATTTTAACTTTAGTAATTTGTGCCTCCTGAACAGAACATCAGCCAAGTTCAATTAGATTTTTTTTTAAAGAATTACATTTGTGATTAATTTTGCATTTGGAGCTTGTGTTTTTACTGTAAGATATATTTTCACATTTCCTCTTTAATACAAGGACAAATGAGACTAAAGCTGAGATTACCATCCAAACTTGTGCGTGCAGGAGCTTTAAAAAAAAATCATCAAAACAATAAAGCTATTGCCAAAAAAAAACCCAACAAGATTTTTCAGTGTAAGGTATTAAAAAGCTCAAAATCACATACACACACACATACACACTGAAGTCAAGATGAAATATGCCAATGGAAACATTTACAGCAGATAAGGCTCTTGGAAACTAAACTCATTACCTGCCCTCATCTTGCACAGATCCAAACAGAATCAGTGAGAAAAATCAGACTTACCTTCTGAATTGTTATGATTCCCTCCTGGGTGTCTTTGTCGACAGAAATTTTGAATACTCCCAAACCATCACCATCCACAATCTTATACTCCATTTCAGCATTAGGTCCCACATCTGCATCTGCAGCTTTTATTCTGGCCACCACAGAAGCCACTGGCAAAGACTCTGGGACATTGTACTGATATGATCCTGTGAAGTTTAAAAATGTAATTAATTCAGAGTCTTCTGAGAATAAGCTAAAAAAAATCTAGCCTTCTTAAAATCTTAATTCCTTTAAATCATGCACTTGAATATTTGCTCAGGGTACCAGAATATATTCAGTTAAAATAGAAATGCTCTTTTTTTGCTAGGTTTTCATTGTGATGGACTCTAAGTACTATGGGCATAATTTCTTTTTATCATGAAAGAAGTACAAGGCAAAGCTGCAAAAACATAATTCAAAACTTAAGTGCAAATCATGAGGTGAATGCCTGCTACAGAGTTCCAATGTAGAAAATATTTTACATTGGTTTACACAAAAGAGGAAAAAAGAAAGTCAGTCAAATTATACCAATATAAACTCTTATTCTTTTATAACTGTGTATCTTGATTAGACAGTTTGCAATCCGATTATCACTAGAAACTGATATATATTCTTTAACAGCAAGTGCACCATCTGCATTCCTGAAAATTCCAGTTTTTCATTCAAGTAGAAAATGATATATATGCTGTCAAAAGGGTATCTGAGAGCAGTTTGTAGCACCCTCACCTTTGAAAATAACTTCAGTTATTCTATTATTATTTCAAGCAGATGGTGGCTTGAAATAACAGGAAATCTATTATGTACAGATCTACTTTTAATATCATTTGAGGTGAGGCTGGAGTGGATGTGAATATATTCTTCTTCACATTATTTTAATTCTACTTAGCAAGGACTTTTTTTTTTTTTTAATAAGAAAAAAGTACCCCAGACAGAATACTATTAATAAACTGAGCTCTTCAGATTTGAGCGTACATCTGTGTACTCCTTTCTTTGGTTAAGGTGGGAACCACCTTGCTCAAAGAAAGTAAATGGAGGGAAGATGACTTTCCAGCTCTTCTGTGATTAACTCCTTAGGAAATACTGTATGGACAAGAGAAATTCTGCTAAAATGCCAAAGGAATATGAAGGGTTAAAAGTCAAGTTAAAGAACTATTGTCCTGGTTTCAGCTTAATTCAGAGTTCATTTCTTCCTAGTAGCTGCTATAGTGCTGTGTTGCTGGACTTAGTATGAGAACAATGCTGATAACACACTGATGGTTTAGTTGTTGCTCAGTAGTGCTTACACTGGTCAAGGTCTTTTCAGCTTCCCACACTCTGCCAGGTGCACAAGAAGCTGGGAGGGGGCACAGGCAGGACAGCTGACCCAAACTGGCCACAGGGCTATTCCATACCATATGGCGTCACGCACAGTATAGAAACTGGGGGAGTTGGCCAGGGGGCAGCAATCGCTGCTCGGGAACGGGCTGGACATCTGTCAGCGGGTGGTGAGCAATTACATTGTGCATCACTTGTTTTGTGTATTATTTTATCATTATTATTATTATTTTCTCTTTCTCTGCTGTCCTATTAAGCTGCCTTCATCTCAACTCATGGGTTTTAGTTTTTTCCTGGTTCTCTCCCCCATCCCACCGGGGCAGGGGGAGGGTGAGCGAGCAGCTGTGTGGTGCTTGGTTGCTGATTGGGGTTAAACCACAACAACTATGCATCCTGAAGTCCAACTGACAAGAGCTAAATATCTATTAAGATGTATCTTTTTTTGTCTTTTTATTCATAGAAGAAAAGTAAAATACATTAATAAAAGTATCTGCTCTACCTCACTTCAACTGATCTGAAACATGTTAGGTAAAGAAAAAAGATTCTAAGATTCTTTCAATGGAATAATAATAATAATTATTATTATTATTGTTATTATTCACAGTAATAATAATAATAATAATGTACCTCACTGCCAGTGATTCTCAAAGTACTTACCCATGGAAGTTGAGCACTTTCACTCCTTATTTAGAAACAGAATGACATGTAAAGAAAATAATAATGTTTAGAAATACTATTACAAGTCATATTTCTACAAAGTAACTTACGTCGTGGAAAGCGGGGTGGGTTGTCATTAACATCAGTCAGGGTGACAGTTACAGATGTAGTCCCTGATAATCCACCATTCTGCCCAACCATGTCCTTTGCTTGAATAACTAGTAGGTATTGGTCCTTGGCTTCTCTATCCATATTGGGAAGGGCAGTCTTGATAACACCTGAAGTAAGACAAGGTATGTCAGTGGTTGCACAAGCAAATACATTACTGTGAAAGCTGAGTTTGCCTCTGAAAAGGTAGCAGAAGATCAGTGGTTTCAACAAGAGAGGAAAGAATTAACGTCAACACTAATATCACAGTTTTTGACTAGAAGCTGAACTGACATACTACAAGCTTATTTTAAATAGTCACCAAAATCCACCAATTTTTATTTAGTACTAGATGCTTTGTGTAATGACATCCATGACTGATTTTCCGAATATCTTCTCCCTGAACCTCATAGTGTCTTGGGTAACACTCCCTTCCCTGGAAGATATAACCTGTGTTTGATTTCCCACTCTTTTAGAGCTAGGAAGAACAGAATATTCTGCATTCATTTTTAAGATTCCAAGGTCTAGAGTCACTTCACAATGTTTTGAATAGACATTCACTATATTAACTCTTACTAATATGGATACCATGCCACATACTGCATATATATAAAATTATCTTATTTTACCATATATTTGCTTTAACAATACCCACTTCCAAAGTATTAGTGTAATTAAGAGATTTTTGATTTATTAATGGAAATAATGTAATATCTGAAGTAGTTTTTGTTATATCAATTTTTGGTTATATCAATTTGATGATCTACATACAATTTGTAATTAATTGATTTGAACTTAAAACCAGAAGAAAGCTCCATTTTTCACCCTTTCAGATCTGTTGATACGGATCAGAAAAAATATGCCTTCTCAAAACATGATGACTTTATGAATATTTCATATTCAGTACACACTACAGCCTCTAACACTGATTTCCAGAGAGGCAGCCATTTACTCCACCAGCACTTAGTGTCAGCAGCAAAGGAAACATAAACAAACTAAATTAAAGGAGAGGCACATTGGGACACATATCTCTTAATCTGATATTTGTTGAATGTTTAGTTAGAGTTTTATTTATTTCTTCCCTTACAAATACAGGACTTGCCATTAATCACCTCTGGGTTGAAACATTTATTTCACAAACAGATTGTCTAGCACTATTTCACCCATTCTACGAGACGTTAAAATACAATTAATATACAATTTTGTAATGTCATTTTTTCTACACTGTTTCTTCTGGTCTTGTTTTTCTATCATAGTTAAATTACCAAGCAACATTAACCAATGATTTGGAAGCTAATTATGCACACAGGAAATTTGACTATCACATCAAAGTGAAAATGTATGCAAACTTTTCAGTCTGAATCTTTAAAGATTTTGATTTAGCAGAAACTACCATATTATTGTTCAAGAGCTCTCTGCGGTCATTATGACAATATACATTGTACATACATATACATGGAGAGAGAGAGAGACAGAGACAGCGAGAAAACCACTATAAATCATACTCATTGTGTTGAAAAATAAAGTTCTATATAACCCTGAGGATGGACCTGTTAGAATATGAAGACAGTTACAGTACTTATTTCTGCAAATTTAGATGTTGTTAGTGTGACATTTTGGTCATAGCATTGGGATTCAAGTCTGATTCAAATCACAGATTGTTTATGATAAATAGGGTAAATAATTTGTTTCTCTTTTGTCTCAACTTGCCCGTCTCTGAAATGAAGATTATAACTCTTCTCCATGTTGGTGTAAGTGAAGGCTTGACCAATGAGCGGAATGAGAACTTATTTTCTCAATCTATGACATTGTACAGTAGAATGGGTAATGTTTATTAAACTGACAGAAAATTAAAAGTCGCATGTTATTGTGGCTTAAAATATTTACAAAAATTCATGAAAATAGTAAAATATTCCACTAGTAATTTGTTTAGAAAGTGGCAGCAAAATGTTGTATCAGATAAGGATAGGACACACAGTGCTTTCTTCGTCAAACTAATAAAGAAAAGATACATTTCCCACAACAAAACCTCAGTTTAAAAAGCAGAATGGAGAGGTGATCATGCTGTAAATCTATACTTAAGGAAATCTGGCTATGTAACATTTAGATAATTTTAAAACAAAGATCTGCAAAAAAACTTGTTCACAGCATCTTTAAATTTATATTGATCAGAAGGATGGCAACAGGCAGCAGAGGTGGGAGCTGGTAGATTGACAAGAAGATAAAAATTCCTATTCCAGCAATGTCTGCTTATCACATAGCTCAGATGTGTGGTTTTCATAATCTATTCTGAAGAATAAGAGATTAAAAATTATCAAGGAGATTAAAAGAGATCAACAAAATCCAAATGTATTCAATTAACCAAGAGATCGCATTAATAAGTTTGTAGCAAGTTTTAATGCACATTTTCTTTTTTCTCAGCATTACTACAGTGAGTTTATGGAAAGTTACCTGTTTTGGGCTCCACAGAAAAGTAAGGTTGTCCTTGCAATATGCTGTAAACCACTCGAGCACTGTTGCCATAAGTAGGATCATCTGCATCAGTGGCTGTCACTTGAACCACAGAAGTACCTGCAAAATGTTTAAGGGACTATTGTACATAAAAGATAAAAAAATCTGAACTACACTTACTCAACATGCTGTGCCAATTTATATCTGGAACACTGTGAGGTGCTTTTTCACAACTGTTCATCATTTCCATGCTGATTCAGCTCAGAATATAAGGTCCACTGTGTAAACTAGTAGTATCAGCTATTACAGAGTTCCATCTTCCCAAATAGTCTCAGCCTTAGACTCACAGCAATAAAAAACATCTCATTCAGTAGCTCCCCCTCTCTATCTCTGTCTTTGGTCGGTGGAGGGTATGTGAACAATATTTCTTAAATGATGGTGATGCCTGAAGTATGTTTAAGTACAACATACAATAACAATTTCTCTCTGAAGAGAAGTCTGCATGCTAAAATTGTAACGAATAGTTAGAGATGCAAATATACATAAGTCTTATATATTTTGATAATGGTACACATGTTGATAGGAATAAGAAAGTGAAATGTCTAACTGGCTAGCAAAAGGGGTGTATTTTGTGAGGATCTCATTCTGCATCCAGTTCCTGTTCATTAATTTCACCATGTCAGTTCCCATTTGTTTTGTTCTGTACAACAGCTTCCATGATGTATGCTGAGAGCAGAATAAAACAACACTTGGGATCCAGGACCTTGGCCATGGCCACCACCTTTTGATAGCCAGAAAGGATTATTTTTTCTCACTGGCAGTTTGTCCAGAGCATTGAGACTTTCATTCAATAGACCAGGGACCCATTTGGTTGGAAATTAATATTGTAGCAATTTGGCAGATGCCTGGTAAAAGTCTTGAGCAGAGGATCAGATTCCTTCATAAACTGGATTTAGACACAAGATTAGAGAGTGTTCATTTTCTGAATGAACACATTTTTGACATGTGAAAATGAGAGCAGCAAGCCTAGAAATCACTTTAGGAACAAACCACAATAACAAGTGTCCAGGGTGAATTAAATATAAATTGTATTCTGGTCAGTTTTATTTGGATTTTTTCATGAAATGGGTCAGAGAAAGTTCAAAATTCTTCATGTCTGATATAGAACACACCCCACCATCCATTTTCCTCAGTTTTTCAGTTCTCAGTTGAGAATCGTAAATGGGTCCTGGGACCATATCTCTGGGAGAGGATTAAGTGTAGTCCCCCATAAAATGTTACAGATTACAAAGGATAGGACCTGCTTGAGTGAATTCTGACCAGAAATGATCATTCATAAGATAACTTTATTCACTTAAGTTATGGCCTGGCTAACCTACATTCCTGATCTCTCTTCCTGAAGTATCCATGACAAAGTATTATGATTGTAATTCTATTTTAAATGCAATTTTTCTCTCTTGTGGACTGTCTAATATTTTTGGACAGGGAAAAGGTTATCTTCAACCTGAAATTTCACATGCAACTATTAAGTAGATGGAAAGTTTAAAAAGAAAATTGGTAGTTAATCCATCAAGTCATTTATCAGTTATAGGACTTAAAATACATCCATTTTCTGTTCACCAGTAACTAAGAGCTTTGAATCACTATGTCAAACTGATTTTACAGATTACTCTATAATGTAATTTCATAGCGGGACCTATTTTAAACTTGCCAGAGTCTCCAGCTTTTGAGTACAAGGGTATCATAATGACTATTTGACATCCTGTGTTCTTTGTGAAAGCCAGACTTCCCACATTTACAAAGTCTCTAAGCCCTACCAATAAGCTTACAATGTCTGCAAATATTGGCAAAAGTGCTTATAAACCTCACACACAGTTATGTCTTTGCTCCTTGCTCTTGTTGCTTTCAAGGACTCCAGACCAATAGAAGATCAAAGAAATTACAGGCCCTGCAACCTCAACAGAGACATTTTGGAAATCCTGTAAGCTTAAAAGTGCTTGCTTGCTGTAAAAATCTATTGATGTAGCAAACAAACCCTCTACATTCCATGAGATGAATAGTCAGCATCTGAATCTAATTGGCTCTCTCCTAAAACACAAAGATCCTTTAGAAAAGGGTTTTGGTTTCTTTTTCTGTTTAGGTAGAAATTCTAACACCAAATCTTTCTGCACTCATCCCACTTGAGTATAATCAGCAACTTAAAAACAATGATGCGTTGCTAGTCCCTTTGTGTAAACCAACTTCTCTCCAACCTCATGGGGTGGGGTAAAGATCTTTTAAAACAACTGCTATTGTCATTAATTCTTTACCAGCTGCACACAAAAACTTTTGAGCTTCCAGAAGTCCCATGCCACGAGGGAGGTTTCTGCACAATATATTTTTTAAAAAGAATATGCAAGATAACATAATGTACACTAACTATGTGAAAAGTCCTATGTGTTGGAAATCAGTTTCAAGGAAACATAATGCACTGAAAGATCAGTATGTGAAGATTTCCAGAGATTTTCCCAGAAGAAGCAGATTTCTCTTGAAGAACAGGAATTCCTTCAGAGGATGATCATTGCAACACAGAGCTGTCCTAATTTTTCTTGCAATGGATTGATGTTGAATTCATATGCTTATTTTCCTTAAAAAAACCCAACCAATAAAGCTCTATGGATGCTCATGAATAATCAATAAATCTATAAGTTGAGAAAAAATCAATAGTCCCAACTACAGCATCTTACAAAAGGGGAATTTGTGTTCCTGCATTGAAAGTAAGTATTCATTTTATTCCTGAACACTTTGCCCTACCTCATAACACAGGCGGTCAGCTGTCACACTTGTGGTCAAGATTAGGACTTACAGGTAACTTGGGACAGTCAAAAAATGGCATCACACCTTCACTCCATCCAACAAAATGATTGTCATAGTAAATCTTGTTTATGGCAGCACTGTTCAGAGCCCTAGACTGCGGGTGTAAACAGGACACTAACCCTACCCCAAATTTTCATTAGTGACTTGTTATAACCTGTAGCTTCACAACTACAACTTTAAATATTTCTTAGAGTTTGTAATCTGATATGGGTTGAAAAAATAAGTAGGGGCTATTTACTGAAAAAACGTCTTTCCCTCTCAGATATGGATTCCTCTACAATTAGTTTTCTCTACAGTTATGTCTTTGTAACAAAGCTTGATTATCAGTTCATTAAAAGAAATTCTACATGTAGCAACTTCATAAACTTTTTCAGCAATTGCAGCAAATACTGAAGGAAAATCCATGCTGCTAGTCAAAGGGTGTTCCACATATTTCTTTATTGATGCTAGCTAATAACACACTGAATTTTGTGTGGCTCACACAGACTTCTGTTTTTTTTTCCAGAATGTTTAAGCTATCATTTCTAACCTAACCTTTAACTGATATTAGCAGATGCTACAGGATACTAGTAATCTGAGAATTTGACCGATTTAAGTTCTGATATTAGGGCAAAAGGAAGGGAGGAGTTTTTTCAGAGAGGACCTTGAATTTAGAACATTACTTGTACTTTAATTTACCCAAGCCAAGATTCAGAAATGTTTCTGACGTTGAAGAGATCAACCTTTTATGTGATAGCATCAGATAAAGGTAAACTGGTTGCAGAAGTTTGAGTTGGAGATCTTTCAAGAGGATACTTTCTAAATCTCTGAGTTTATTGTTTTAGAAACCTCTGCACAGAGCTTTTTAAGAAGGCTGCTAGTGACTTGTGTGGTATTTTACCAAAGTTTTTAGATGAGTTTGTATTAGAAATGCTTGTGTGATTTCCATTTTTAACATTGGGAAATCATTTAAGGGAAAACTGGTTTCTAAACCAGTTGAACTTAACAAATGTTTATTTTTGAAACTGTGCAAACCCTTATCAATTTAATTGTAGCCACGTTAACAAATTAAGAATAGAATTTCAAAGGCAGTCAGTTATTAAAGGCATTGACTGATATCAATTAATGGTGTGTATATGTAATACACAAAACTATTCCATGATGGCATAACATTTCTACATGATATCAGCTGTTACTAGAAATATTAAACACCTTTACTATCAAGTTATCCATAATACAGGTTTAATCCTTACGTGCAACAGCCCGGCCTGATTCTGCTCCATACCATCTAGTATTTCTGTGCTTCTGCCACTGGCCCTCACCCAGAGCTGATGCAGCAATGCCTCCACAGCTTTTCCCCTCCAGGAGCATGAGGAGGGAGAGACAGCACTGGGAGGAAGGTTCTACCATTTTCACCTCCTCCCTCTCCTCCCACAGCCTCATTAGGTTGCCTTCACTTGTGGACAAAGCCCAGGATTGGCCCCAGCCCAGCAGCAAGGTCAAGTAAAATGAAGCACAAGGGGCTTGAGGCTGAAGAGAGACACTCTCCCTTTATTCAGGTTCTCAAAACCCACTACCCACTTGTACCAAAGATTTAAGCACAATAAAAAGCTTTTTTTTTTTTTTTTTTTTGCTGACA
>VZTL01017765.1:0-28453 GCA_013400535.1 Scopus umbretta
GCTGCAGATGGGATGAGCTCCATCTAGAGGATGCAGGCAGATTAAACCCTCGTAGTTATCCCGTCCTTCACGTTTGCGCTATGTCCTCGTAGGATTCCTTTTAAAATCTTATTTGTGCTGAACTGGAGCCATGCTTGATTTCCATGCTGGAGAAAGACAGCGAAGAACCTTGCACGTGGTACGACTAACTAACTGGGGTGATGCAGCTACAAGCTGTGTCTTCCCTGTGCCCTGTCCCCTTCCTTAATTTTGCCTGCTCTTTCTTGGGCCTTAAATTGCATCTTCTTTGGGACAAGGATGCTGCTTGGGAAACATCCACTGATATTTACTTTTGTGTTCACAGAAAATTTGAAATATCGGACAGGTTGTATCACAGTGCCTTTTTTTTTTTCTTCCCCTTTTGACTAATTACGTACATGTCTTAGGTATAAGAAGAGCTGGGTGCTTTCTGAATGAGAGGTTTGCATTTTCAAACAGTTAAAGTTTCTGTGTGGTGTTAGCATTTGCAGTGGGTGTTCACATTGCATCTATCTAAAGATAGATGGGCTGTTCAATAGACTGTTAAACTACTGGGATGTGCCAGCAAGCAAGGCTGAATTATGTGCACTTTATTTCAGCATTAATTTCACTGTTCCTGAAGGCTCCCTGGTAGCTGTTGTTGGTCAAGTTGGCTGTGGAAAGTCTTCATTGCTCTCTGCATTACTGGGGGAGATGGACAAAAAGGAAGGCTACGTGGTTGTCAAGGTGTGATGTGTCTGAAGAATTGTTCAGCTATTTGTGGGTATTGCCAGAGGAATTCTAGATTTCCAAGTGGTGTGAAGAAGGGAAGAGACAGCCTTTCAAATGAATGTGGGTTTTAGCCTGATTTCCTGGCAAGCCATGTATATGCCTTAGCCTGCACTCTGTGTAATTGCCTGGTAAACCTCGACCCAACAACTTATAAATCTGTTGGTTTCAGATTTAGCCAAATAGACAGAATGATGGAGGTCTCAAAGGCAAGTACTCTAATCCAGAGTCTTGTCGGCAGCCAGGTATGAGTCAGGGAGACCCTATTATACATACTCCAGCCTGAGGAAGAGCAGTATTGGATCATAGCTTCTTAGACATCAGAGAATTACAAGGAGAGAGGGTGTACCCAGATACCCAAACATGGGAAAAGCTGCTGTTGTAGTTTGTACTTTCTTAAGACGTCAGAATTGCACAGAGTTCACAGAGGAAAAATGACCTGGAAGTAAGTAAATAAGTAAAAAGTCCTTATTTTGGATTTTGCTGCTGCTGTAATGTATGGAAAGATAATTATTTTAAGAGCAAAACAAATATGTTGCATTTAAAAGAATGCGTATTTGGTCACCGCCAAAATTGTTCTAGAAAAATAAAGTAGGTGAGATCTGAATCACTGGTGATTTGTGCAGAAAGAGAACACAGAACTAATCTTCAAAGCAAAATACTTTGCAGTAGCTCAATCTTTTCCTTTGACTTTTATAGAAAAACTACTTCCCCTACTTGGTACAGAAGTCTTTAGGCGGGATGGTGAAACACTTGCATTCCAGATTAAATTGGTTTATGCAGAACATAATTTATAACTATATGAAAGTACTAATGACTTCTGACATTCAGTAATTGTGCAAACATATTCTCTAAACAAATGTTTCCTTGAAATTTATGTTAGAGAATCATATTTTGTTTAAAGTCCTTTATTTTCCACCAACACCCCTTATAATCCTCTCTACAAGTGAATGTAACAAAAATAACATTTTGGAGGAGGCGGTATCCCAAAAACTACTTTGCATTTTTTAAATGACCATAGGCAATTTGTGAGGTGATTAGCACTGCCTGCCTCCCAAAGCCCTGCTGTGCTTTGACTTTGTGTGGAGACTTTGTTTGTCTAAGTACTGAATAAGGAACTTTATTTTTCCTGCAGGGCTCAGTAGCCTACGTTCCTCAGCAAGCCTGGGTCCAAAATGCAACCCTGGAAGATAACATTATCTTTGGAAGGGAGATGAATGAGAGCCGGTACAAGCGTGTGATTGAGGCTTGTGCACTGCTGCCTGATATAGAGGTTCTTCCCACGGGAGACAAAACAGAAATAGGAGAAAAGGTACTTAAATACCCATTCTACCTTAACAGTGCTATTGCTTGTAGTTTAGGCCACATGACTTCTAGTCTACTTTAAGATAAAGTTGTATTAAATTTAAAGCATTCAGAGTAGGAATCCTCTAGAATAAGAGGCAAATTTGAACAGTATGTTTTCCTTGTCTTTAAGCCTCAAAGGGAGGAAACCTATCCTCAACTACAAATGCAAAAGCATCTTGCAATGATGCAAACGTTTTTAATCATCTCTAAGTCGCCATGGTCGTAGAGCAGAAAAATATATGGAAACAGGACGAGAAGAATCTTTTGAACACTTCAGTTTCATTTAAAACAAGTACACAACCCCCCTCTCCAAGCCCCAGCTCCTGCCCCACTCCCCCCAAAAAAAATCCCAAACCCAAAAAACAAACCACAAAATCAGCCACCACCCTAAAACTGGCACTTGGTTGCTAAAGTATGTGTGGTGTGGGATTTAGAAACTTGCGTAGATGTTGTAATGTTCTGCTATGGGAGCAGGACTGGGTGTCCCCATACCATGTGGCCAGCAGGGTATGTGTATGTAACTTGCTTGACGTTCTGCTAAGCTGATGTTCTCCAGAAGACAGGGCTATGTAGGGGTATGTGCTTTGCCTGCTGGTGGGGTATAGCTGCAACTGACAGCCCCAAATTCAGTGAAGGAGGCAGCTGTATCTTCCTTATTGGTCAGCCCGCCAACCAAACTGCAGAGCGTGAACAGAGTTTGTTTATTAAATCAGAGGCAGCACTGCAGAAATACAGCTGAGAAGAAAAGTAGCCTCTGAATGCACAGAGTTAGGTAGGTCAGTCTGGTTTAGTTGCTTTACAAGACTAGCTAACACTTTTTTTTGAGTAGCCCCTCACTGACAGGGAGAACTTAATAGATATACTTCCTTCCAAGAGGATTTTGACTGTGATGGCTTATGCTATTGTGCTATTGTGCAATTATTCATGATGGAGATCTGTTTCATACAACATTGACATTTCTCTTAATTGTGTAAACCACCTATGACTTATGTCTTTCACAAACTGTAGCAAGTCATCTCTTTTCACCTGTAAATAATAAAGGATCGGATTGTATTTTCTTGTTTCCCCAGGGTGTGAATTTGTCTGGAGGACAGAAACAGCGAGTCAGTCTTGCTCGGGCGGTTTACTGTAATGCAGATGTCTATTTATTAGATGATCCTTTATCAGCTGTGGATGCTCATGTTGGGAAACACATTTTTGAAAAAGTTATTGGACCGAAAGGAATCCTGAAAAACAAAGTATGTCATGAGATACTTGTCTTTAGAGAATGATTAGTTTTTCTTTGCTGAGTTGAAATGATGCCAAGTTTGTCAAGTTGCATATTCAGATTTTCATTTCAAACATCTGAAAAATGAAAGGATCCTTCTGAGATTTTTAGAGGACTTTTATAAAACACTAAAGTTTTTATAATAAAATGTGCTCTGGTTTCTGTAGTTCAGAATTCTTTGATGCAAAAATCAAGACAAGGACAGTATTTTTTCTTAAAAATGCTGCGTGCCTGTCCATAGTTATTACTGTGTTATACACAGAATTCAAGCAGCAAGAGCAGTAGGTTTTTTGTTTTTTGTTTGTTTTTTTTCTTTTGCTATTTAGACACGGGTTTTGGTAACCCATGCAGTCAACTATTTGCCTCAAATGGATACAATTCTGGTAATGGCTGATGGAGAAATCTCTGAGATGGGCTCCTACCAGGAGCTGCTGAAGCAAGATGGGGCTTTTGCTGAGTTTCTTCGTACATATGCTAATGCTGAACAAAGCATGGAGAACAGCGGTAAGCTTACAAATAAATTCTCTTGGGATAAGCTGATGCGTGGCATGTTAAGGGAGTCACATTAAAGGAAAAATATTAGTAGTGGAAGGAACGTTAAAAGAAATTTCTTGTGATATACCTGTACATCGAGGTGCTTCTTTCCTGAGGGCATTGAAGGTTGTGAGATTAAATACACATTCTTTCTTAAAATTTAGGAAAATGTGGAGCAGATCTGTAGTAAAATTCCTCTCACTTTGAGCAAAATTCAGATGGTTGTGAGATCAAGCAAAGTCCAGCTGGGGTTTATACACCCTTCCTGTGTTTATTTGGATGTGTCTTTATGCAGATAATTCCTTTGGGGATTGGGAGGAGGAAGAAGCAGCTCATTTTTCTAGCTGACATCCCTGACACCTGCTTCTGCTTTACAAAACAGCTGTAGAGCTGCACTGATATAGGAATATACTTTAGATTTTTTTTTCTACCTGAATATGGTTGCAGTATTAGATTTTAATACAGAATCTTAGTCTCTTGCCTCCAGCCTGTTTTCTTCAGCAGCTTGCCTGTGAAGAAAATTGCCTGATTTCCTGACACTCCTCCATATGCTCATGTCAAAAAGTATGAGGGGTGCTCGCACTGTGCTGACTGGGGTGAAGTTGTTGGCATGTGCTTGAGGCCTGTTTGGTAGCAAATGCCTGCTGCTGACTGCTGCAGAGCAGGCTCTCCAGAACAAGAAAGGGATTGAGCGCACTTTTCCCTTCATCTGCCATTTGGAAGCCCTTTGGTTCCCACCCATTCCCTAGAGGGAAAGGAGAGGCATTTTTTTTTTTTAGCCTACTTCTCACATGTCAATCACAGGCAAAACAGAAATGGTGCCACATTTAGCTGCACTCATGAAGCCGTGAAGCATTAGGGAGATGTTGAATAGCTGCCTTTGGCGAGGGGCTGCTCCTGATGTTCATCGAAAAGTTCCTTGTGTGAGGTCTGTGATGGGTCTGCCTTATTCTCTGAAGCTTCCCTCTACTATCCTGGCTGGCAACACAGACTGCCCTTGGAGGCTGTGAACAAGCAGTCTGTTTCCTGGATGTGCAAGGTGGCATCTTCTGGCTCCCTCTCATGCATCCAGCTATCCCTGATGGGGAGTTGGATTTAGGGGCGATGTGTCGAGCTGAGGCTCGAGGTCAGGATGCTCTGCTGTAGAGTAGCTCTCCTCTTGGAAAGGTCTTTTGATATGTCTCAGTTGTCACTCTGGGACTAGGACGCTGGTTTGGGTGGACACTGGCTGTAAACAGCGAGTGCTGTATGGGTGGGGTCTCCCACTGTGAAAAGCACTGCAGGAAGAGATTTTATGGAAGCAGAATCCAGCTAACTTCGGTGTATTTTCTGTAGGTGCTCCTATAGCTACTTTGAGCACAGTCAGATGTGTTGCAGTCTTCAGTGTACGAGACTTCCAGAGACAAATTGACTTTCTCCTGCTTCCCTAGGAAGTTAACAAGTTAACTTGAACAACGATTTGCCTCCTTTAATAGCCTTGTTCTTTTTGTCATTGTCTCCTCCCCTTTCCAAGTGCGTGGTAGGCTTTGAAGTCCTTTGCGTTAAACTAAGTTACTTTACTTTTCCGTTTAAATCCTGATTCTTCTTTTGGAAAGTGAGCCAGTGCTTTATCTTTTTGCCATGATTCTCTGCATTTGTCTAATAAAAGGCACTTTTAACTTCAGTATGACCCTGGTGTTTCGGAGAGAGTTGCTATATCACAGGGTTGGCCTATTTGCAGCAATTTGTTTCTCTCTCTGTTTTGGTCGAGTGATCTTCTGCCAATGGTAAAAAATGAAAAATAGGGGCATTATTTGTTTGGTTCACAGGGATAACATCAATATTTATCAGATGTGTAAAAGATCATTAAATATTATTAAAAAATAACAGGTTCTTCGATAAATGCAGAGTAATCTGATGGGAGTCAGCCTGAGCTAGCTGGAGGGGATCTGCACACCCACTTTAAAAGGAGGCTCCCTTATGTTGGCAGCCTGAAAACACTTAAGCCGGAGCAAAATAGAAAACAGGATTAGTGCTTTCTGGCTGGAATACATCCTGCTTCTGCAAGGGTGGGAAAGCCTCTGCTCCTACTCAGCGTCTGAGATTTAGCTGCAAGTCTGCTCCCCATTGCCTCCCAGCTCTCTCCATTGGGATTCCTGAGGGTTACCTGCTGGCTGTGCACTGTGCTGCTGCCTGTCCCATCCTCAGCTTCACGGTGTTTCTTCTGCATGTGGGGAAAACACTCCAGACAGCTGCCCCTGCATGAGTCTTTGGGATGGCTCAGAGGGGAGGCGTGAGCTCCCCTTTCTTCTCCAGCATCCTATTTGATGCAGAAGGCAGCGACAAGGGTGGCAGCCCGTAGCTGCTCAGCCACAGGGAGTGCAATGAGCAGTGCTGCTGCTTTCGGCTGTGGATACCCGAAATGGATGCTTTACTGTGTCTATGGTGTGTTGTCTTCTCCAAAGTAACTGGAACTATGTGTAAAATTAACCTTCCAGCTTGCATGAAAAGCATCCAAGCTTTTAGCAGTTGTTCCCTTCTCTGGCATTTAGTGTGGCTGATTTGCTGATGCCAGCACTACTCCTGCCTGTGCAGGTTGGTCTGGAGTCATAGATGTGCCCTTGACTCCTGTGAGCATGTTTCTGTTTCGGTGTCCTCCCTCCCGCCCGTCAGACTTGTAGCTGTTGCTGCAGTACCTCTGGCTGTACAGATAGCAAATAGTTACCTTAAGATTACCTTTCTTATGACTGGTTTCCCTTGTCTCCCATACAAACTAATGCAGCAGATGTTACTTTTTGTTTTAATGTGTGTGGGGGTTGGGGTTTTGCTGTTTTTTCAAAATGGTTTTGGCATAAAATTTGGTTCGTCCTTGAAAAGCCTGGAGCTATTTTTAGTGTTTGTCGGGAGTACAAGTGGCTCCACAGAAGTGCAACTACACCATAAGGATGAAATATTTTTTTTAACTGTCTGGTTCATCCTTGGTCTTGACGGCAGTGCCTGCGAGATAGAGATGTACAGCATAATTAGTAATTCTAAATCTGGTTTAGATTGTGGGGGCTGTGCTTCAGATGGCTGTCTCCCCAGCATTTGGGTCTGTGACCTTGCAGTGAAATAAAAAGCTGAAAGACCTTTCATTGGCTACTCAGTTCATTTTTATATGGGAATTGTTAGCACAGTAGGTTCCTCAGTTTTGTTCTGGAGGGGAGAGGGGTAAAAGGTACCCTGAGAACTGCTAAGGGTCTGGATTGTAGCTTTGTTTCAATCTACATATCTTGTATATCTTGAAGGAAAGCTTCTTGATCTGTCACTTGTAGCTATACCATTTGAATGTCTTTGAGTTTTTTCTTAAATGTTGTGGATTTAATTCCCCAAATTTCAGCTGTTGTCCTGCACGAAGTAGAAATCTGCTTTCTGGAAGAAGATAGTATGGTACAGGAGTAAGATTTGCAGGGCCTTGCTTGGTCTCTGGATAAATTGCTTCCCAATTGGAGCAGTGAGGAAAAAAAAAAAAGATTTATTTTTAAAGTGTTGAATTTGAAAGGAAGATAGCTTCCTTGCTGAATTGCTTTGTATTATACATTAGATAGTGTAAATAATAGATAATAAAAATTAATTCTGCGTTACGGGCTGGGGTTTCATATCTGCAAGGAAAGGAACAGTGCCTTCACGATCAACACGTTCTCCCAGTAAAGCCCAGCACACCCGTATTTTTCTTTCTAACAGCATGGGACTGTTAAGCTTAATAGCAGTGTTGGATAGTTAAGATAGCTTGTATGATGCCTGTAGGGATGATTGGGTGCTTCTCTCTTTTCTGACTCCTTGGAAGGCAAGAGTTGAATACTGAGATGTGTTGCCTTTTTTTCCAAATGTTGTTGTGGAGTCTGAACCTGTGTAGTAATTCAGGAAACACCTGTCTGCATCAGGAAATAATCTGACTTTCTCTTAAATTAATTTTAGTTATCTTCTAGCAAAATTCTACTCTTTCCTTTCTCTCTCCTAAAATAAAAGCTATTTGCAGCCTCTGCCCCAAATGGCAGAAGCAAATATTGATTCAAGATGAGTGCTGTTAGGGTATCAAGATGCTTGGAAGTGTGAAGTGTTTCACTGTTTCTTACTGATCTGTCCACATAGGATGATAACCAGGGACTACAGAGTAGATGGGACTAAAGAACCCTGTGCTGCCACAGCTCTCCTCTCACTGCGGTTGCATGACTAAAGCAAGGCAGAGTAGCAGAGCTGTGGGAGGAGAGAGGTAGCCATGTGGACAAAAGTTGCCATTCTGAAAACATGATGCTTTGCATCTTTAATGTTAAGGTCAGGGAGTCTCTTAAGATTCTTGAATTAAGTCCCTTCCCCACCACTGGGGAAAATGCATATGGTAATTCCCTGTACACACTGAGGTTTTTCTGTTGTCAATATGAGGCTGCCTTAGAGTAACTTCTTTTGATTCTCTTTTCATTAGTGCAAATCTTGAAAGAAGTTTCTTGATCTGTCACTTGTAGCCATCTGATTTGGATTTTTTCTTTTTCCTCAAGGCTGTCTTTTTGACTGTGTGTGAGGCTTGGGATTAAAAAGAGGTCCATTTCAGCAAATCTGATCCTGCCCTGGGCATTTGTGGTTTTGTGGTTTAGGCTGTGCTACTTGAATGCATTTGTGTTTGTAAAGATTGAAAATGGTTAAGTATATTCTGAAAAAAGTTAATTATATATACTTTTAGACTCAGATCCTTCGTTAGAAGGAACGGTTCAACCTCTGGAAACAGGTAACTGCTTTTTTGCCATGTGGCTTTATATTAGTGCTTGTGTCGAAGTAACATGAGTAGCTGCAATTCATTTACAAGAGATTGAGTCATTATTAGAAGAATTTCATCTGCACAGTAGAAGGTATCAGCTTGGTTTGCATGTTACTTGTTTGTGTGATGCTACTACAGTTGGTGTGTCAGCTTGTAGCTAACTCAGCAGCAGCAATTCTTTATCTCAAACGCTTCCGTGAGGGAGCCTTAAAAAAACTTTAAAGATGCACCCTGGACTTAAGAGTGTAGTGAGCGTACCCAGAGAGGTGTCATTCAGGATTGAGCCCTGAATGTCCTTTTTGTACTCCTGTGTGTATTCAGTACTTTGCAGCTGTTCCCTTTAATCATTTCTGGACACATTTTTCAACAGAGCCCTCATAAGTGAGCTTATACTGTAGGTGCACATGCCAGATTTACTATGGCAATCTTGGGCATTTCTCATTCCCAAGAGGTAAATGCAGTATAAGCAGGAAATCTCTGTAGCCTACAACACAAAATCAAATTTAAGAACTGTTAGGGCAGGATTTGTGGTTTTGTTTTGTTCATGTGGGTTTAGAGCTTCAGTGATGCTTTAAAGTGATGTGATGCTGGAATACTTGCTGGTTTTCATGTGGGAGCCTTTCAAAAGAAATGCTGTCAAGTGCTTAAAATAACCATCAGTCCCATACTGGTTTTCTCTCATTCATAAAAAAAAAATAATAACTAAATCATTGAATTCTTCACTTTTTCACATTTTCTGTTTTTTTTTTTTCTGCTTCTAGACCACAGTGAACAGCTTAGCTTTGGGTTTTCAGAGTGATGAACCAATGTTCAGTTTGCACATACAGGAGGGAACAGCTTTATGTTTGAGCAGTCCACACTTAATGTATTGATGAACTGGTTTATGCATATATTTTGCTTTAGTATAAAACCATGAAAATTTCAGACTCTAGATCTACACAAATTTTCCTGCATATCTTTTGAATACATGTGGGTGGATTTTTTTTGTTTGCATGAACTATGCAAAAATCCTCTGAAAGGCAAAATTCTTTTTTTGTTACAAATTCTGAGTTAACTTTCATACTTGAAAATGGAGTTCCATTTAACTGAAAGTTAATTTTTTAGGAGTCAGTAATTTGGTTTGTGTTGGGAAAATGATGATATAACTTGAACCTAGAAGTTTTGCTCGTGGCACTGTATTACACTGAATTAAGTTGCTCAGAGAAAGCTTAGTATTTCAAGCTGACAGGTTTTGTGAAGTGTTTTAGACAATTGTCTCATGTGTGCTGCATCTTGTTACAAATGGGATGTTGTGGAATAACAAGACTTTTTTTATAATATTTTTTTTATACGTGACATTCATAGAAAGATATCTTGTTTAAATTAATCTGATTCGATTGATTGCTTAAAAACCAGGCTTTTGCATGTCGCTTCCTGCTTAATTTTGCAGGACGGCTCAAAGTTAATAGCACATGCCTTCTGTTCTTACAGCTTCACTCCATCATTTACTAGAATGCCTTCTCATTGTGGTCTAAAATGAAAATAATTTATAGGTAACTGTAAAAGATGTGGTTTGAAAGGGAGTGGCTAGATTGTTTGGTTTTTTTCCACAGAGTGAGTCATAATGTGACTAGGTATTGCATGCTTTAACATCAAGTAAGTCCTCATAATTATATTACATTATTATTACTGACCTACATTTGGTAGAAAACCAGAAAAATAAATGTTCACTGTCTTGGCAACTAATCCTGTTGAGGTAGAACTAAACTGATTTGTTCACCTGGTCAGTTGTCTGTTAGTATATGTAAATACTTACATATGTAAATGTGTAAATACTTACTTGTGTTCCCCCCTTTGTCTGCACATTAGGACTGCCCCTGGCATTTAGGGTTTAAATGAAACCTATGTATCTTTTTGCTTACCACTTTCATTTTTATTTTTTCATCTCCCCATTCCCCCAGATACAAATAGTCCATCTGGAAAGGAAGGAAAGCCTATAGAAAATGGAGTCCTTGTGAATGAAGCCCCTGGGAAGTTGATGCATAGGTGTGTAGTCTCTCTTTTACTTTTTCTTGTGTGTGTCCCTCCTAGTCTCGTTACTCAGTCATGGAAAAACAGTAATTTGGTGTTTGTGGTATTTGTTAGAGGAAAATGTATCATGCCGGATCCGAGAGCATGAGAGGCGAGGCTGCTGCTGCTCCGTGGCTCCAGGTCCAACAGTAGCAAGGCTGAAGATGTACTCCCAGCATGCAGGCACACGCACGTAGAGTGTACATACGCACCGCATGTATACATGGCTGGCCACACAGATCACAGACACTTAGGGCACCCACACAAACACAGCACCAAATGGCCTCATCCTGTTCTCATCTGTGGCTGAGCAGGATGGAGATTCACTAGTGAGAATGTAATATATGCGTATGTACAAGGGGGGTCCCTCTACTGGTAGGACACAGACATTCAACTGCCCAATAGCTGCCCGTGGATCCCCATCTCCCCAGTTGCTAGCACCTGGGCATATGAACCTCTGAGGCTGCAGCCCCGCTCCAGTTGTTGGTACAGACTGTTGCACATGCATGTCTGCACACACAGAGTTCTTGTGCTGCTCTTCTTTCCGTGTGAAGAAACGATTGTGTTGTAGCAAGATACCTGGGGTTTGGTTTGCATAAAAGGGAGAGTATTGTATTGGCTAGTCCAGCTTTCATATGCTTTCCCAAGACTTCTGCAGCTGACTGCTGTCAGATGGGATGAAGTGCTAAGTGGACCTTTAGTCTGACCTAGTACAGCTGCTGTTACACTTGAGAGAGGCCAAAGGCAATCACTCTGATTATACCTTCCCAAAATCAATCTCCTAGTCTAATGCCTGATTCTTATGGTGCTCTAGAGAGAATATATTTCTGGAAGTTAATAAGTGCCTGGGAGTACCATGGCCCATTTTGATGCCAGTGTGGGTACCCTTTTTGCACTTCAGCAGCTGCACTGCATATGATGATAGGGTTTGTAAAGGCTGATGTTGGTGATCACCAGGCATTTTTCTTTCTGGAGTTTGATTGCTCAACCAAGAATTCTTTGACTGGCTAGCCTGTTACTTGTACCTGAAGGTGGATACTTGAGAACTGAATGCCATCAGGGAGGATTAGGAGTGCACTGTGAGGGGGAGGAGGGAAGCTCAAGTAACCACTGGCTTTACAATGGCTGGTTAGGAGATTATCACCACAATAATGTAAGCCACTGACTTGGAGCCATGGACTGTTGAAGTCTATTTATGAAGTAAACACCTGGCCTGTACCATGCTAAGACTGAAAAAGAAATGTCTTCAAACAGGCAACTCAGTAACTCCTCGACATACAGCAGAGACACCGGGAAGTCACAGCACCATAGCAGCACAGCAGAGCTGCAGAAGCCGCTTGCTGAAAAGAATTCCTGGAAACTGACGGAGGCTGACACAGCAAAGACCGGGAGGGTAAGGTCTCCCGTTCCTGCTTCCTGCACTCTCTCAGTTTCAGAAAAATCCACAGGGTTCAGAAGAAAATAGCTTCCAAAGACATGCAACTGGGGTGAGAAAGGTCTGAGTGGGTTCTTGGACTCGCTGCTTGTTGCGTGCTCCTTCATGGAAGTGCTGCTGTGCCCTCTGCTCCCAAAGCTGAGCCCCATGTTTGTGTGCTGAAGGAGTGCTGATACCAAAACTTTTGTGATGGGCCTGACCACATCAAAGTTTAAAAGAAGAAATTAAAACCTTGCAGCTATTCCTTGGAGAAAGGTGGTGACAAATTAGGTGACCTAATGAAATCTGCCTTTCGGCGTATGGAGCTGGAACTGACTTGGATGAATTTAAGCCAAGTTTCCACTGTAGACACAAGTATCTAATCCCAAGACACCCAGGGCTTTCTGAGAAACCTGAGTGTGAGGTTCCTGGGAAAATGGCAGTTAACACCTCCTTGCAGTGTTGCTTGAATCCTCTGGTTAAAGATAGATCATAGGATACAAGCTATATGGAGCAAGGATTTAATTAAAGGCTATATAATCTTGCGGTAAAGAGAGAAAGCCAAAACCTGGAACTCCTCAGTGAAGTTTTTGGCTCTGCCACTGATGCTCTGCGTTACTTCAGGCATCTCACTCCCTACCCTTCCCTTCCCTTGGAAGACAAGGGAAAGATGATGTGTGCCTGCCCCGGAGGGATGTTGGGTTTGGCATATCTCCATAGAATGCTATGCAGCTTGCGTTCCCAAGCAGTGGCTCTCTAGAGTGTGAGTGTTGTGTGTTTATGGCCTGATGCAGGGATACTGACTTTAAATAGGGGTTGAAGAAGGGGGAATTGCTGGTTTTGAAATTTAATCTGCAGAATTTTTTTTTCCTTCTCTTTTCAGGTAAAGGCAACAGTGTACTGGGACTACATGAAAGCAATTGGACTCTTTATCTCTTTCTTGAGCATTTTCCTCTTTATGTGTAATCATATAGCCTCCCTGGCTTCCAACTACTGGCTAAGTTTATGGACAGATGATCCTGTTATCAATGGGACACAGCAGTACACAAATGTCAGACTGGGAGTGTATGGAGCACTGGGAATTTCTCAAGGTTTGCTTGGTCTTACCTGTTTTAAGATTAGCTGGTTCAGAATATTTCTAATGCTTTCAGTGGCCTTGTATCCCCAGAACTGCAGCACCAGTTTGTTAAGGGTTGAGTGTGGTGTGTTTTTTTTTTTTTTTTTCCTTCCTTCATATAAAGATGAAAAACTTGAGTGAATTAAAAAAAAAAAAAAAGTCACACAAACCAACCTATAAAATTATTCCATTACAGAATATGGTTTTCTTTCATTTGTACAAAACAAGAATGAAAGTGGTTTGCAGGGGCTGATGAGCCAGCAGTTGGTGACAAAACATCTGACCCAGGAGATGGCTCCTTGGCCTGTAAATGAACCATGCTACCTGGTTTGTGGGGACAGTTTGTCACAGGAGGCCGTGGCTACACTGCATCCCTTGCAGCCACAGCCTGGCTGAGCTGTGTAGGCTGGTGTTTTGTCTGTTTGAGGGTCCGTCCAAGGTATCATGGGGAGGCCAGCTCAGTGCCTTTTTGTGTGTCCTCTTTGTGGTCAAAGTTTGTTTGCCATGAAGCCTAACGCCCCAAGTACCCCACTTCAGAATTGCCATAAAAATCCTGCAATAGAAACTAAATGCCGCCTTAAAATTTAGTGGCCTTTACTCAAGGAAAATGCTTAATTATTACACAAAATTTTGTAATAGAGAAACAACTTCTTCCATGAGAGAAATGTGGTGTTTTCACGGATTATTTTTCTTTTTAGTTACTTGGAGTAATTGCTGAATCTACTTGTAGTGAACTGCAGTTCTCAGGTTTATTGTACTACAGAGGTGGTAATGCTAAGTGATGACAAAATGAAGGAAAATTTTTTTGTGCGAGAGGTGGGAGCAGTTAAAAACAAGTCTTCTTTTCTAGGTATTGCGGTGTTTGGCTACTCGATGGTTGTGTCAATAGGTGGAATATTTGCTTCACGCCACCTGCACCTTAACCTGCTGCACAATGTCCTCAGGTCTCCAATGAGTTTCTTTGAACGTACACCCAGTGGAAATCTGGTGAACCGTTTCTCTAAGGAGATAGATACCATTGACTCCACCATTCCGCCAATCATCAAGATGTTCATGGGCTCGACATTTAATGTGATTGGGGCTTGTATCATCATCTTGCTGGCCACACCTATAGCTGCCATCATTATTCCACCTCTGGGACTTGTCTACTTGTTTGTGCAGGTACGGGGTTTTACCTGGGAGCACTAAAACCAGCAGTCACTCCTTCTCTGTTATTTAAGACAGTTCTTTTCTGACTCTGCACTGGGATGGATTTTAACGTGTTTGACTTGAGTCATGCTCGACTGAAAGTGCTTTGCGTGGTTTATCGATGAGCTGACATTAGCAGAGCATTTCCTTCCGTTGTCAAGTGTAGAATGACTTTTGTGCAGAAGGTAATCCTTCAATACCTAAGCAGACTTTATAAAAATGCCATTAGATTTTGAGACAAATTTTCTATAGCTCATTGCTCAGAGCCCAAATATGGAGAATGTATGGGCTTTTCTACAACTTGCATCCAAACAAGAGAGCAGCCTTTAGAGGGGTATATGTATGCATTGCTGATGTGCCCGTTTTGTCAGAATATTGTTTACAGAGCAAGGGAAGTGATGGCAGCCTTTCACTCCTGTCTTGTGTAGGCAGGATGCGCTTGATTCACTTCTGCTTTACTCTTAGAAATCTAGTAGAGCCAGTACAGATCAGAGAGAAGCTGGGTTTTGACTTCGACTCTTGAATTAGTGCATCTATCAGGCTCCATTAGTAAACCTGAAAGGCAGTGATGTGTGTGTTTTATACTGTTGAACTAAGCTTGCAGAGAAGAGGAAGAGGAGAAAATGGCTATTGCATGAGATGGTTTGATTTGTGGTTGTTTAAAGACAGCAGAATGTATGTAACGGTCTTTTTAGGCCCAAAAGTGTTGGAGAAGGCATGTATTCCCATGTGCAAGTTGACTCTCTCTAACAGCCGAAGTGGCAGGGAACTCTCTTATGATTCCCTTTGTCTTTTCATACACACTCTGGATGTAGCCTTAATTCTCATACTCTGATTTGCAGAGATTTTATGTGGCCACTTCTCGCCAGCTCAAACGTCTTGAGTCTGTCAGTCGCTCTCCTGTATATTCTCACTTCAATGAGACCCTTCTGGGAGTCAGTGTCATTCGAGCCTTTGAGGAGCAGAAACGTTTCATAAAGCAGAATGACATGAAAGTGGATGAAAATCAGAAGGCTTATTATCCAAGCATTGTTGCAAACAGGTAACAGTGGGGTTGAAATATTGAAAGGCAGCTATATAGGGAGCACATGGCTCTGCTGCCTGTGCTCCTTATCAATCACAGCTCTCAGCATACTTGTCCAGGGTAGGGAAGCCTGTGTAGATATATCTGCTTCACAGATGTTTTGCTTAAACTTCTGTGATGGAACTAAGATTACTTCTGAATTTCTCTTCTTTCTGAGAGTTCCTGCCTTGCTTCTGGGTGGTATTTTTTAAAAAGTTTTAATTCATTGATCCCAATGTTAACCGCAGCTGCTTTCTGAACTGGGAGGAATTTATGTACCTGAAAGGTTTATTAATTTTGGATGCCTCTAGGCTTGTATCCTGCTGGAGCAGAACCTTAAATATCTTGCAGTTCCTGTGTCACTGGCAGTATGCAGATGCCGTATTACTCATCTTTTCAAAAACAAGATGCGTGACAGAACATTGGTTGGTCACATTCCTAATTCTCTGTGGGTGAATTACCAGAAAGATGCATTATATTTTTCTGTCTTGCAGGTGGCTGGCTGTCCGTCTGGAGTATGTGGGGAACTGTATTGTCCTCTTTGCAGCATTGTTTGCAGTGATTGCACGCAACAAACTCAGTGCAGGACTAGTTGGCCTCTCAGTGTCCTACTCACTGCAGGTAATTTTACCTTTTTTAAAACAAAACAAAGAAAAAAAGCTCTCAGTTGTAAGACTGCATCAGAAAATCAGAACATTGCTGCGGCTTTGGAGGGAAAACTAATACAAGGAACATAGGTAGAGAATAATAACTACCAAAAGCATCTGGAAAGATGCTAGGAAGTTCCTTCTGTGCCTTGCCTGTGTGAGGGGATGTGGCTAAGACACCTCATCCCCTGCATATTAAAGGCATCTGGACTTTTCTCCTGTCCAGCACTGATTAGCCAAGATCTTGTCTGTGTTTGTGCATTCCATGAACTTGCAGTGCTTTGGTTGTTTTGTGTTCTTTATTTATTGCAGCTAACATATTTAGTGTAAACTGCTTCTAGACTTCTTTTCTTCTTGCAGATTACGGCATACTTGAACTGGCTAGTTCGCATGTCATCTGAGCTGGAAACCAACATCGTTGCTGTTGAAAGAGTCAAAGAATACGCTGAAATGGAGAAGGAGGTACACTGAGTTGTCCACCACACCTGTAGAAGTCAGTGCCCTGTTCTGAGATCTCACCCGCAGCCTGGCTGACTGGGTTGGAGAGTGCAGCTGGGCACGTCCTCCGAGCTGAGGGATGGGACGGAGTGTAGTGCTGTCAGTGCCCTCCCTCTAGGGACAGGCTGTATCTTAGTGGGTAGCTCCTGTGGGTGCTTTTGAGGTGTAGCCACTGAGAGTTGCACAGTGTTATTTAGGAAGTGTGCTGCTCTGGGCTATGCAGTGGAGCTGTACAAATGTTTCGGTTTCCTAACTGCTTAAACATTACTTTTTATTTTGTGTTTCTCTTTTTGCTCTCAGTGTGGGGAGTAAAGAGGTTCTACTTTTTTTGTTTTGATTCAAATCGCGTAACAACTCATTTCATCTGCAGTTGTGCCCCTTTTGGCTACAGAACAGAGTTCCCTGGGGCTTCTTTTCACCATGCTTGTCATTTGAACCTGATTTGAATCACTATTTTTGCAGCCAGACCTTATGAGGACCCCTCCTAGAATTTTCTCTCAGGTTCTGGTAGCAGACCAGTTTTTATACAGTTAAAAGCCTTTTTGTTTGGTGCTGGCAGTGAATGCAGTGGGGCGTGTTCTCTCCTTTCCCACCTCTCTGGGAGGCTGAGGCAGCAGCTGTTTACCAGCTTCTTCATCTTTTAGTGCATATGTCTTTGTTAAACTGCTTCTGGTTGCATGTTTGGCTTCCCCAATGATTTCCTTACTGTGGTGGGGGTGTTACAAGCAGATTATCTGAATACAAGCTGCCTGTATGATTCTGCTATTTGTAAGAGGAAAGTTTATCCAGCAAGTGGGACTTGTGATAGCAAAGCCTTTGGCTACATATACCATTTTGTCTGTCTTGGGGCAGCTCCTTCCCTCTCTTCCCGTCATAATCGCAGTTCCTTCTGTGAATTACGCACAAGTATTTTTCCTAATTGCTGTCCTCCAGTCCTCTGAGCCCATGTCCGGTTGAACGAGGAACTGATCAGATATGTTTGTGTGGTTCTCCCAGGCTGAATGGAGTATTGAACGAACAGCCCCAGCAAGTACCTGGCCCGAGGAAGGGAAGGTTGAGTTTCGAGGCTATGGTTTACGCTACCGGGAAGACTTGGATTTGGTTCTGAAAAACATAAACGTTACCATAAATGGGGGTGAGAAGGTAATGAATCTGATTTTATAGTAGAGTGTTTGTAAGTCTGCATACATAAGCCAAAGAGATGTCTAACCCTGTTCTGTAGAGTGTCTTTGGCCCTTAAGAACTAGGGGAGCTTCTGTAGAATCAGTCTTATTGTAACTGGCAGATGTAGTGGGCTCTTACTCTTTTCAAGGTGTGTCCTGCATCATGAGATAAAGATACACTATTATGTAGGCTTGTGAAGTATCTTTTGGTCTGGTTTCATAAGGAAGTGAGGTTCATACTGTCTTCTCTCCCCCTCCCAGGAAATTTTGCTAATTTGTTTGCTGTAAGCAAAGAGGAGTACAGGTTACAGAGAGATTAAGTTAATTACAATCTCAAGAAAATGAGCTGCTAAGTAGAGGAGGGAAGCCCTGATCTGGTGAGACACTGCAGAAAAAAATGAGACTTCAGAGTCGATTAGCTGGATCTGGCCGAACTGATGGTGACGTGTGTGTCTCCTGCTTCCTCACACATGTGCTCACACACATGCCGCCCCAGTTCTATGTGGATTCTCTGATGTCTAATAATAGTATGGTCTCGATCAGTATGAAAGGTAGCTGCGAGACAGACCTACTATCTGACTTCCTTATTTCTGGTATCCAGCTAGGCATTTGCTTTTTTCCTGCTTGCATGCTTTCTACCTACAAATATGGGCAGAATACTACCTCAAGAGTGGTTAGAAAGGGTAGATGGCAGGAGATATATCAACCAACCAAAGTAGCAATCTTTTATACTTATTTAAAAAAAAAAAGAAAAGAATTGGTGAAGACTTCAGTCTAACTGGGAAGCAAAACATACAGTATGAAACTGAGTGTTTTTGGTATATTTTTGCTGTAAATTTGAAGAAGATAAATGTCAAGTCAGCAATTATAAATGTTAAATCATGAACCAAACAAAGGATTAGGGAAACCTTGGCTTGCTCTACTGAATTCTGTCTGCCTTTCCAGAAAATTGAAAACTTCTGTGACTGGATTGCAAATTTTGACTGCTTTTTGTTCTTGTTTTTTCATATCCAGTGATTTTTCTTCCCCTTTGATCAGCCTCAATTTGTTGTGCTGTTTTGGGCTGTTGATAGCCCAGCAAGCATGACAACCTTCTGAAGGTGTGCCAGTTTCAGGTAGATGCTTGGCAATGCTTTAACTCTTCCCCAGAGTAAGTTGTTCCTGTATTTCTTCCCAACAGATTGGAATAGTTGGAAGAACAGGAGCTGGAAAATCCTCACTTACTTTAGGTTTGTTTCGGATTAATGAAGCAGCTGAAGGAGAAATTATTATTGATGGAATTAATATTGCAAAGATAGGGCTCCATGACTTGCGGTTCAAGATCACCATCATCCCTCAGGTAGGTATGAAATCCTGCCATTAACAGAACTCGTTTTGTAACAATGCTGTTTCTGTAAGGTACTGGGGAAAATATATTTATTCCTTTTCTGATCTAGAGCTATTAAATTGAGTCATTTCAGCATGTTCTTTGATGGACTTGAAACCAAGCTTTTTTCCTAGACTGGCTTTGATTCGCTTGTGCCGGGTAACAAGTAGGGGCTTGGCTATGGCCAAATTGTGATGTGGAAGCAAAACCTTGGCCTTTAGATGCATGGGCTTTGTCAGCACCCCAGACTGATCATGTAAATGGTATAGACAACTTAGCCTGAGTGGGGAGGTCTGATCCCAGTTGAACACCAGATGGGGGTCCCTTAGTTAACTGGGACCATTGCTCTTTTGGCCAGTAGGGGGGAAGTAGTCTTGAGTATTTCCACTTGTGGAGAGCCCTCAGGGGGCTTTTTCTAGAGATCAGTTTCCACTTTCATTTAGTAGTTCCATTCTTTTTAGAAATGGAATGAAGTTGCTGTGTAGTCTAGTTGTGAGGGATTGGGATTTTGCATTGCTATTTCAGGCTTGATATGCGTTCTTTGGGCCTTTGTACAAAGCATTCTGACTTTGGCAGGATCTCATGGTATGCAGTACTGTTCACTCACAGAAACCTGTACATAACCATCCCAGTCTAGCCCACCAACTGTGGGTTTGATAGTCCAAAATGTTTGGAAATGCAGCTTTACAAGCACTGGACTTAGCTTCAAGTCTTCTTGTTCTTACTGTGTAGCCTTTATTGCCTGCCTGTTCTGATTCAAAGTAAGACCATAAAGTGCACACTGGCTAAAACAAGTGAGCACTCTGTAAGGGGTTTTCTGCACCACTTCTTTTGGAAATCTGGGTGGGGCCTTTGCTTTCTCCTTTTGGTCACTTTGCATCAGTCTGACACTACTAGGTCAAAAGTATTTCCAAAGTAGCATTTCTCCATGTCCAAGAAAAAAAAAACATTTGTTTCATTAATACTGCAGCTGAAGACTTTTGAAATATTTACAGAGGGTGTAATTCCCTAAGAAATGGAAATTTGATGTAGTCGTCCTTGCTGACAGAAGGTTGGACAGGGAGTGCCTGTTCTTTAACTTAGTAGCCCAGTAAACAGAAAGTTGGTTGGGGTTGGTTTGTTTTGGTTTGGTTTTTTCCTTCTGGATTAATGAGTTACTGTCATGAGTTACTGACTCATGGAAAGGTCCAGAGTGACAGAGTCTGCAGATGGCAGAGGTCAGGCCCCCAGGAGGCATAAGGAATAAGGATGAGGAAGAATAACTTGCTGTTATTGGAAAAAGTGAGGTTTCGCTCAGTAGAGATGCAGTAGATTAGCGTGCTTGCAACTGCATCTGGACAAGTCATTTTCCTTTCACTATCTAAGAAATATTTTTGGAGAAATTGCCATGTTCTGTGTACATTGTCAATTACCTCTTTCTGTGACTAGGATCCAATATTGTTTTCTGGCTCTCTGCGTATGAATCTTGATCCTTTTGACCAACACTCTGATGAAGACATTTGGAGGTCTTTGGAATTGGCTCACCTGAAAAACTTTGTATCATCCCTTCCTGATAAACTTAATCATGAGTGTGCTGAAGGTGGAGAGAACCTCAGGTATGTCCAAGAGCTGTGCTTGTGAAAATTGCCTTAAGAACTAAATGAGAACTGAGAGAAGTGTGTGTATGCCCTCCCATCTGCAACTAGACTTTCCACTTCCAGAAACATCCAGCTCACTTGGGACAGTAAGTAGCTAGACTCTAGCAATAGCAATGCAGTGTGGGGCTCCCTCCTTAGCCTGTATGAGAATTTGGGGAATTTTTAATGCATGACCAGGCAGCCAACCAACTAGATTTTATTCAACATGTTTTAAACTCAAGTTTGGGCATTCGAAGTAAATTAAGAGATACTTGGGATGCTGTGAGGTTTGACAGCTTGGGCAGCCTTAGAAAGGATTTCAGTAGCAGCAGCCTGCTATTTATAGTGCATGCTCTGAACTTACCATGGCTTTTGCCCAACATACGCAGTTTTTCCTAAGGGAGTTGTTAGCTTGCTTTTTTTTTCACGGTAACAGGAGTATATACGTTCAGTCTGTAGAAACCATTTCAAGTCCAGTCCTCAACACTGCATTGATTCAGTTATGCTGAAACCATTTGTAATGTATTCTCTTCTTATGCTGCCAAGACTTCATTGTGAAGGGGATGTGGTTTCAGATGCTGTTAGATACTCTGCAGTGAAGTAGCAAGACCAACCTTATCTAGTTTGCTGGATTCTGGCACCTATGCTTCAGAAGAGTTCTTACAAGGAATCGCTGGGCTTCAAAATGAATACTGCAAACTTGTTTTGACTTTTTTCCTTACCCTCCCATCCCATCTGTGTAGTGTGGGACAGCGCCAGCTGGTGTGCCTGGCACGAGCTCTGCTCAGGAAGTCCAAAATCCTGGTTCTAGATGAAGCTACAGCTGCTGTTGATCTTGAAACAGATAAGCTTATACAGTCAACAATAAAGTCTCAATTTGAAGAATGTACTGTATTAACTATAGCACATCGTCTGAACACAATCATGGACTACACCAGGTAAAGTAATACCACTTTATCTGGAAGAGTGGCATGTATGACCTGCATTGTGCTCTGCTTAAATGAGTGTCTTTGTGTTAGCTAAATGTTTACCAGTGCATATGTGGCCACCTCTCTGCAGAGCTGCTGGAATCCTTGTTTTGATGGGTGGGGTGTGTGTGTGTTCTGGCTTGCAGTGGCTGTGCTTGGCCTGGGGAGCTCTTCTGATCCCTCTATTGCACTGCAGTTGTGCCATTCCTGCCCAGGCAAACCAGGAAGGGGGGAGGGAGGTGAGGATCGGAGTCTCTTCCTGGGTTTTGCCCTATTTTAGGCACAGCTGGAAGAGGCATCAGAGCTTTAGGGAGCTCGTACCTTAAACTAGGCACAGACAGCATAAGCAATCAAAGGAGCACGTCTTGCGCTTGTCTGAAGTTCATTCAACGTTTCTCTTTCCAGTACTTTTGGTTGTAGTTCACACAGCCTCCCTCATCCTCAGCTGCCTTGCTAAGGTGTGGTTGAGAGCAGAGTTTTTGTCTCATAATTTCAGTTTTAAGCTTTCTTGTCCTTTTTATCAGAGAATGGCAGAGAGCAAAGTGACCAGTGATAAGATTTGTGTGTACTTTTGTAGACCTCTCTTTGTGCTGTCAGTAGTGAAAGATAAGGGAGAGGAGTGTTGCCTGTGGGCGGCCCAGCACCAGCAGTGCTGTCATCAGGTGAACACCCAATTCAGTTACGGTGGCGCAGGTAACACCTGCGGCAGCTCCCGATAAGGGCTGCAGTGCCTGGCTAATTAGTGGAGGTAGCTGAAGGCAGTGCTTTAACTGTCACCTGGCTTTATGGACTCCGGTAACTTGTTTTGTAAACTTCCTAATTCCAGTTGCACGTTTGCCTTGCGTAAGCTATGTCTGCATTTGTATTTTGTCAGCAGTTGATGTGCTGCAGTATTATGGGAAGGTTATCCCAGGTCTTGCAAAGTCTTAGGGGCTCTCACTCACCTTGACAAGAAGTGTTGCTATCTAGTTTCTGGCTGGCTCAGAGCACAGTCAAAAGTCTCATGGCTGCCTGCAGATGACTAGGTGAATGTTATGCTACATAAAAAATAGACCAGACCGTCTGCAGTGAGGTCAGGAAGGATAGAGTTGAGAACCTCTGTCTATTCATACAGTCTGGACTGTCTTCACTTGCATATAATAGCTATGCTACAGTCACTACATATGCATCTGTGTTCATTGGCATTCTGGATCTTCTTGTGACCATTTTTTTTTCTTCCTTGTTTTACAGAGTTTTAGTCCTGGACAGAGGAGAAGTGGTGGAGTGTGGTAGCCCAGACCACCTACTTCAGGAAAGAGGCGTTTTCTATAGCATGGCCAAAGATTCGGGCTTGGTGTAGCATTTGAACTTGGTTAGTTCATGTGGGGAAGAGGGAGGTGATACATTCGGAAAACTGTAACTTCCCCTGAGCTGCTGTGAACTGTACAGTTCAGTTTCAGACCTAGTGAAGTCAGCCAGAGCATGGCGATGGAAATAACATAAAAATGCAATTTTTTCCTTTTTTTTTTTAATCCTCCTTAGTACTGATTTTAGCCAGGTTTAGGAAAAGCACATAGACTGTGCAAAACACTTCAGAGAGTTTTAATTTTTGCCTGAAACCTGTTGTTATATGCTCAAATGTAAGGCAGAGTGATTCATCGGAGAAGTTCAGAAAAGCTATCTTTTCGTCTGCTATTATGTTCTGAAGGCTCCCCCCTTTTTTAAAAAAAAATTTTTGCAGATGCTAGTATTTATATATTTAGATGAGCCATCTATTATGGGATGCACTTGGAACATTTTGTGGCATATAGTACTATAGTCCAAAGATTTTTCTTCTTGTTAAATAACATGTGTGCCAGACTTTCTCGTTATGGCATTTACTGTACATGGTTAATGCTTTTATGCATTCTCCTAAAGGTTTCATGTGTTTACAGTCTATAGCAGCAAGTTCACTATAACAAGTCAGTAGTGCTGATGTGAAAAAGCACAGTCAACTTCAAAGCAGCATCTAAACGTGTCTAGAATGACAATCACTCCAAAACCAAATTGGTGCGCCAGTTGGTGTGTTGCAGTATGCCGTACCTGATCTTACACCCATTTCACTCAGGAACTCTGACTTAGGTGGCAAATCCTGGCTATGCCTGTGGGGACTAGGTTGAGAAGCAAAGATTTGCCTGAGCAGAGGTTGCAGGCTCGGCGTGACATTGATTGTAATAACCCTTGGCTTTGGCAGTTCTGTGCTTTAATAGAAGCTCTGCCACATCAAGGACCATTAGCCTTATATCGAAGAAACATGCCCTTCATGCTGCTGCTGTTGACTCTTAAATTTCGTGGGAAACTGTTCTGTTACAGTTGTTTAAAAACAGTACAACTTTCTTTTTTTTGAAGTTGTGTGTCAGAGGGGTCTAAACTCAATTAGCAGTGGAGCCTGGTTTTCAAGATCCTATGTTGAATGTTCAGTTTTCTCTGGGAAGAAAAAAGTTACTTTTCTCATGCTCTGAATAGTCTTACTTTAAAGGAAAATGCTGGAAGAAGGCAAACTAAGTCAGGTGGACCCAAATACTCAACACTCTGAGAATGTGGACTTCTGTGAATTATATTGCTGACCTTAATATTAGACTTGTCTTCTTTAGAGTAAAGCTATTTATTTTTTTTTTTTGTAAATAATGACTCTCTGGAATTGAATAGACTGAAATTTTCTTCGGTATTTTTTGTAATGACCATACAAATATTTGCAAAGAACTTGCAGTAAAAAACTCTTTGAAAGATAGCATAACGTGTAATTTCTTGCTTTGTATTTGACAAAGGGTTAGCTTCATCAGTTCAGGTTTTTGTCTTGAAAATAGAAATTATTGGTACTGCCTAGACTAGCCAGGCTGCTAGGCCTGGTGTCTGGGGGGTGTTAGAGTGGGTAAGAAACCTTGAGTGCAAATAACGCTGTGCTGTGGTAGGGCTGGATCACATCTCATGGTTTCTCTTGTCATTTGAGTACTGCAGTTTGAGCAGACCAGGTAATAACGATGGATTAGTAGAGCAGGATTCAGGTGGTGCTGTGGACCTTTGTCATACCAGTGGTGTCCATGGCCTCTGTCTGCCACGTTTCCTGGGCAGCTTGGTGTTCGTTTCCTCCATGGAAATGGAATGAGCAAGGGGTGATTTGGGAGTTTGGGGAGGAGCAGTGGGTTTTGGTTTTTCAGATCACCTAACACTTAGCAGCATTGTGATGGATGGAAGGGTGAAAAGATTAAAGCAAATAGTTAGTAAGAGCAGAAAAATGAGCTTGTCAGGTAAGGTGTGTGGCTGGTATTGTTTTACTCAGCTGTATTGAAATGGAGACAGATCTGTCCGCAGAGGAGACGGAGAGGAGGAACTGTGAAACAGCACCATGAGACCTTTCCTGCTTGGGGACAGTCATCCTCCAGGAACACTTCGTGACCCTTCCACCCCCCCCCAGGAGAGGCCTGGGAAGGAAAGGGGAGAGGGGCCGCTAGCCCTGGACAACCAGACAGCAAAGCTCCCTGTGCTCTCTCCTTGCCTGTGCAAACTAGTTATCACCAACACCTTCCTCGGGGCAGAGGTGCAGAGAATGTCCAGTGGAGAAATTTGGACAGGATTTCAAATACCTTTGAAAAGTCTTTTGGGTTTAGTGTAGCTCATTATTGAGAGGGGGACTCTGCAAGTACTCTGCAGGTTTGGGACTGAAGTCAAAGGAAGTTGTATTGCTAGAGTTCTTACTTTGGTGGAAACTGATTTCAGATTTGAGGAAATTACGCTTTCCATTGCATGCTGATTAATGGAGATTTACAAGCCTTAACATTCTTGTGAGTAAGTCCTTTGAAAACTGGAACTGCACTTAGGAGCATGGTTTGTTTGAAATACAGAATTTGCAGAATTACGTTTCTGCTGTGTTAAATGTTTGCAGTGGAATTATGTATTGGGTTTGTGTGGCAAGGTTTTGGTAGCAGGGGGCTACACAGATGGCTTCTGTGAGAAGCTGCTAGAAGCTTCCCCTGTGTCCATCAGAGCCAATGCCAGCCGGCTCCAAGACGGACCTGCTGGTGGCCAAGGCTGAGCCCATCAGCAACAGTGGTAGTGCCTCTGGGAGAACATATTTAAGAAGGAGGAACAAAACAACCAGGGACACAAACTGCAGCTGGAGTGAGAATATGTGAGAGGAGGGACTATGAAGACACCAAGGTCCGTGAAGAAGGAGGGGAAGGAGGTGTTCCAGGCACTGAAGCAGAGATTCCCCTGCAGCCCATGGTGNCAAGTTGTCTGTGTAGGAATGACTTAATCTATATTTGCGATCCCAAACCAAGTGCACTGGAAAGTGTCACTGGGTGTTCTCTGTCCTATTCATGGGCTGTTTCTGATAATTTGGGGAACCGCGTGTCCAAAATGCTGTATTTTGCGGGATAACCTTCTAAATAGTGCAGCAAGGGGTCAGAAGACTGCTCTGTGTGTGTGTTTCAGTCTTGCTCTTTTTCAATGACGTGGTTACTAATATGTATCACTGTGTTCTCCCGGTGTTACATATTTATACACCTTGCTAGCACGAACTGTTCTGCCCCAGCTCTGGAGTAGATGGTCTTTCCTGTTTGCACTAAATACCTGTCAGTGCTTTGTGCTGTTGCTGCATTGATTCATGATCCTGATTCCAAATGTCTGTTCTCATAAAAATGATGAATATTTTGGCTGGATGTCACTTGAACAAAGCTGTATTATGCATGATGAGGTTTAGTCTGAACTAACCTTTACTGTACACACAGGGACAGCTGAACAAATGCAGCTTTCTTCCCACAGAACCGATGGGTAAGAGCAGTGTCATATAGGTACTTTGGAGTACCTTGACATAGGAGCGGTATAGCTGCGAGATCCCGTTTCAGCCAGGAAAGAGAGGGCCGTATACTGACCCTTGCATGCAGTGTTACTGGGACCACTTGCAGAAAATGATGCAATGTGCTGCAACGTAAGGTTATTAGAATCTGGCATTAGAACAAGTAGGCTTTCCTTATTTAATCCGTTTTCATTTTTGTGCATGTGTTTGGACCTAATGCTTATTTAGTCCTTGGGACACTTTCGGCACTTTTGGGTAAGTGAAATCTAGCCTGAAGGCATGTGACCTCCAAAACAAGAGAGTGGTGCCGTCTGGGGGGATCAGTGATGCTGCAGCCCAGGGTGATGAGCCTTCCCTCCAGCTGTCGGGGGCAAGCACTAGTAAATTCAGGGGTGTGATGCTGAATTGCAGCAGCTGAGCTCAGTCATGTAGCGGACATCTGGGTTTTTTTTAAGGTCTTGATGCCAGGTATTTTCCTTTATGCAGCAAAGCTAATGCCAGCTGTGAAAGCATCTTGGACAGGAGGTGGGAACTGTACTGGGAGCGTGTACTGCGATGAGCAGCTTGCTCTTTGGGAGGGACACGAGCTGGGCATCTTCATCCAGCTGCTGCAGAGCAGGGTTTCCCTGAAGGGTTTTGGTGTGGCATTGCCAGCGTTCGTCCTGTTCTTGGCCTCCAGGTCCTCTCCCAGTGAAGAGGTAATTATCTGCCCACCGGGAGGATCTTCGTAGCTGGTAGTTCTGTGCTTCTGTAGGTGGGTAGTTTCTCTGCTCGTACAGAGCATGTGGAAGCCTAGCTCCATGGTTTCCCCCCCCTCCCTTTTTTTTTTTCCCCCTTCTTTTTTTGATAAAGATGGCACAATTAATTTCATTTAGATCAGCAGAAAATTGGAAACCTTACTTAGCTGCATTGCTGCCTACTTCTGTGTATTTTGTGAAAAATTTGCCAAATACCTGTCAGGTATGAAAGTGGCCAGACATAGCATCCTTGCTCTTACCTAGAGAAAGGCTGTGCCTCTCTCCAGCTCATTCTGTGCTCTTTGCTCATAGACCATTTCTTCCAGTCTTTGAAAAGACCTTTATCTTTCAAAGCGAAGCTCTTTTCTTAGAAGCATTTTGTTCCAATCTGTTCATTAAAACATGAAGGATCTGTGAAACCGGTTCAGCTCCTGTTGTGTGCTATCTTCTGTCTTACAGCAATACTGCGTGTGCCACTGCAGCCCATGTGAAGCTAGTGTTGTTGTTAATAATAAACACTATCATATTTATTATAAACATGTTAATATTTACAAAAGAGTAAAAGAAAACTGGAATTTACTGGATTTCAGTACGTGTTGATACATCCTGGCTGAAATTATTTGCTGCAACATGGGAGATCTCTCACATCTGGAAGAGTGAATTCTGCTGAAAAAAACAGCTCAGGATTTTCAGGAGACTTGCAAGTAACACCCTAGTTCTTTGTGTGTGTGAATACAGCTACTCCTGTAAAACTGTTTCCAGTCTTGAGGCATCTCTGAAGATACCCTTTAGTGGTTCAACCTCAGTGTAGCACAGAAACAGTTCTGCTCTGGGTCACTGATGCCTTTAACATTTTGGCATTCCTGTGCATATTGGGACTATCTAGGGAACTAGGAGTGCAATTTATAAACTATGTTTGGCATGAACTTGGTGCAAATCAATGCACGACATCTTCATTCCCATTTTCTAGCTTTGGCAATTTTGGTATTACCTTAAACTTGGAATTGTGGGACAAGAATCTTTTTTTTTTAGGTTGTTTTTCTGTCCTGTGTATGCTGTGCTTTTACTTTGAGATAGCCTTAAATGAGGAGGAAAAAGGAAAGGGG
>VZTL01017771.1:0-22415 GCA_013400535.1 Scopus umbretta
TTTTCTTTTTACCTTTTTTTTTTGAGGAATCCCAAATAATGCCTTTCTAAATTGTTCTTTATTGAACTTCTAATGAATAGGAAAATTGTGGGAACTGGGAACTTCTAGTTTCTAAACTCAACTTTACCTTTGACCTGGGGCCATTTTGACCCAGTTGTGCTACAGCTGGGATATGGGTTGTTTTCATTTTCTCAGACTGAATCCTGGGAATCACTCACCTAACATGATCTCTAAGTTTCCTATTCTTATTCTGTCTTCAGAGGCTGCTTTCTTATATCAAGAAGAAATTCTTTTTTGAGAATATAAATGTAAATTATTGACATGCATTTCTGATTATTCTTTTCCAGCTCAAGTCTATGAAGTGAAATTGTGAGTATAACCCTTTATCTAACATATTGATGAGTCTTTGGGGACAGTATCAGAGCAGAGGGGGGAAAAAAAAAAAAGGTGCTACTTAGCTGTCAAGATGAAAAGCCTCTCAAGCAGTATGGATGAAGATGTTCAAAGTTAGCTCAGTAGTACATTGTACTGATGATCTGTGGGCTTTCCCCATCAACATATAATGTAGGAAAAAAGATCTTTTCCTTTGCAATATTAAAATCATAAAAATGAGCAAGAGCTGCTTATTAACTCCTCAGCCCAGTGGAGCCTATTGAAGATCATTGCCAAGGATAAATTCCCAGTATTTTTTCAAATGCAAAGAACAGGAATTCCCTTTCTAGAGAGCTAAGGCTCCTAATGCACAGGTTATATTTCAGGTATAAATCGAAATATCCTTGGCTGAACTTGCCTCTTTTAATCATAGCTGTGGCAGGAAGTTTAGCTATTTCTAAACTCAGGTTTCAACATCTACTGCTCAGGTTTCTAGTTGTAACCTATAGAAGATATACTGAAAAGCCTAATAATGCAGTCAAAACATACAAGGAGAACTACTCATCTAGATATACTCATCTAGATATAAATTAAAGTACCAATGACTTGAGTCCCACGGTAGAACACGCCAGTGGCATTTGCCCAGATGCTATGCTTCCCAAGCAGTTTATAAAGCACCATTTTAAGTAACAGTTGAACCCTGAGCAACTGAACAAATGGTGTGATGGCATTTCTCCTCAGAGGACTTACCTTCCTTTTAAAGATATTGGATATCATAAGCCGCATGGTGGATGTGGGCTGCATTCAGTTTACCATTTACCATTCCTCCACCACTTTTTTTAATACGTGTATATTTATCTTGCAAAGAGCAGTTATCTGGTTGTGCCATTCCAAGAAATGGTGGTAATCCTTGTGTTGCTTACATACCTTTTTCTGCCTCTAAAACTCTCCCTGGATTGGAGGCAATGCTACTATAATGTCCAAGGTTCTCCTGCCACCTGGAAGCAAAGGACAAGATTCTCTCCTTCAGGACACTGTCATAATCCAACGACTCAGGCTTACATGGGTTTGAATTGGACCACAATCTTGCTCAAAATCTTGATGGTTGGGAAGTGCTTTGTCTACTCTGGTTGCAACTCTTCTTTCGCATTGTATTTTGATTTCAGCCATGACTCAAGAGCAGCTGGTTCTTCAAGGTGTGAAAGTATAGGTCACTATGAGGAACCCATCTCCTCCACTGAAAACAACTATGTGATGGAGCCCATGAAAAACAAAGGTTCTGAAGAAATAAATACGAATGAGAATGAATATAACCGTGTTGTAAACACCCAGGAATCTGAATATGAAGTAGGGGATACTGTATGAGAACCAACAGTGCTCTACAGGTAGCAGTCCTGAAGAGCAATTCATCAAGGCAAAAATTATCTTCCTATTCACTTTTGCCTCTGAAAAATAGGTTGGACAAGCAGTTTTTGCTCCCCCATGATTTGTGGAGCCTTGCCAATCTCTGCGGTGAAAATGCAAACCTCTTTAGGAACTTCAGTTACAGACTGCTGTATAGATCTTCTGATTTGGCTTTTCTTGGTTCCCTTTCACCACCTCTGTAGAATAAAGTTCTTTGACAGTTACAGGCCAAAAGCACTGTACTAAACTTACTGCTTTATATGACCAAAAGGATCTGCATTCACAGCCTTCATGTGGTGGGAGTAGAACCAGCACCAAGGGCTGCTCAACGTCACCACCATCTTTGGGTAAGAAGCGCAGAATGAGGCTGGCCTGGGAATCGGCGCTTCTCCTCCCATCCGCCTGAAGTGCTGCATAGGTGATAGAATGTCCTTTTAAATGTGAGGTAGCTTTAAAGAAACACTGAATGACAGATTAAAGCCAGGATAAAACCAAGAACCTTACCACACCAGGAACAGGAGTATGAACAAAAGAAATGTCCTGTGCACCCGTTGTGCTGTACTCAATGTGCCTTCGTTATAAAAAGGTTCTTCCATAACTCTGCAGTATCCATGTTATAGATTTACTCAGGGTAGTAGAAATTATAAATAACAAAGCTTTTCTGGTCCCTACTTATCCTTCAGGCCCTCTAAGCTGTGAGGAAAGTACTTCATGAGTGTCTACTGAGGAGCTGTAATTGTGAGTGCTTGCTGGCATTTTAAGGATGAGCTGGTCATGCAAAAACATTCATATCAAAATAATTCAGGCATGTGTAAACAATCCTATCCACAAAGTTATGGAAAAGTATCTAATTTCTTTTAAATATGAAACATGCATTAAAAGAGAGAATAGAGAAGGTGAACTCGGAAAGAATGTGCATTGTTGCAGTATCAGAATTACACAAGCTTGTCCAGTGCCAAAACTGCAGAAAGTGTGTCTGGATCTTACTGTGAATGCTTCCACCTTATGTATGCATGTAGGTCTCTCACCCTGAAAGGGTTTAACAGAGCTAGAAAAGTTACTGAGAATGGAAGGATGATTAGTGGCATGCAACCACTTCTGTGCAAATGCCTCATACTTTCTCAGCTTGGAAAAAAGAGAAGAACAAGGCAAAATGAGTTAGTGTCCTCATCAGAACCAGTGTGGAGAAGATGAATAGGAACTATTTGTTTTCAGTTTCTCTGAAGAGGAAAGGAAGCAGACATTAGCTAAAATTATCTGGTAGCACTTTTAAAGGGAGAAGACAAGTACTTCTTCTATGCAATACAGAAATAAGTGTGGAATGCAGTGCTACTCATCCAGTGCTACGAAAACCCAAAGTACACAGATGTCCAATGAGAAATTAGAGGAATGGATAATATAAAAGTTCATGAAAATTCACCTGCTACCAGGCACACTTTAGAGGTACTTATCAGTGTCTTTATACTTTCTCCCTGAATTCAAAATGGAAAGGGAACAGACAGCAGCTTTTGCTGGTGACGATGTCTTGGAAAAAGTTGTCAACAGGTACATGCAGCTTATTGCAAATGCGGAGAAGCACATGAAAACCATTAAACTTCAGGACTGCAAAGTTAATAGATTTTGTTATACTTCTCTTTATTTTGCCTGTAAAAGTGGGTGTGCATGAATGTCTGTGTGTGCCCAGGAATTATGCTCCTAGGAGCATATTAGGTCCCTCTACTTGAAAGCAGAGGAATTATTGTGAATCTGCTGGAGTTTGGGATATGTTTTGGATGTTGTGTCAGGCGATGTTTGTAGGCTGTAGTCAGCCATGGTTTAGGGAACAGAAGATGCAAGAGTTGCTGCTAGTCCAGTCTGAGGTTCAGCGCTAATGCAATGAGACACTTAGGATGTGAAAGAAAATGTCTTCTATTATGAAGAGTGTAAAAAGCCAGGGAAGTCTGACAGTCTTTCCTCCTAAGCAGGAAGGTGAGTCGGGGCGGGGACACGACAGTTGCAATAGTATGGCAAGGCATGCAATTATCACCAAAAGGGCTTTGCAGACAACAACAGAAAAATCGTGACTGGATAGTGTGTTAATGTGATGACAAATCAACAGTGTTGAAATTTTCTGGGAAACTGTCATGTTTTCCTAATCTTTCAATTCTAGATGAGGTTGCAGTTTTTGGAGCCCTGCAGTAACATTCTCGTTCTTTAAAAAGGGGTTTTAAAAAAAGTGTGTGTGTGCGCACGTGTTTGGTAGGGAGGGGGTGGGAAGGGAATGTCACTGTTGCTGGAAAGCAGCCCACCCATCTGAGCTCCATCCCAGAAACAAACTTATTGCGATGGGAATATGGGGCTTCGATGCTATATGGAGCAACAGGAAAGCAGATGTACTCCAAAGTCAAGCGACAGGATGAACATCTGAGCGAAGAGGTGAACATGACATGCGCTGCTTGGAGAATGAGGAGGAAAGAGCTTGTCCTTTCTGTAAGTGGTGCGATGGGTACAGCCGTCCAGGCCAGTAGACTCAGCTCTCCAGGGGAGAGCTGAGCTCTGTATGAACAAAAGAACAGCACAGCCGGCACCATGAGGTCTTCATTCCCTGCCTGTATTTCCACCACTGCTGGTCTTGACCTAGCTGGGAAAGACCCTCTGTGCTGTGCAAGGCTGAGGCAGTTATTTTAAGCAATGTCACCCCTGCTATCAGCTCTCTTGGGAGTTAGCTTGCTTTCCCTTCTCCTTTCATCTTTGTTTTCAGAGAGAGATCATGGATTTTGCACTAGATGATTAAACAACCCTAAAGGTCTGGGGAAGTCGAAGTGTCATCAGTCGGACAGAAACATACAGTGTGTCAGCAAGTGCACTGCATTTGCAAGGTGTGTTTTCTCAGGTGGGAGTATGGTAATGCTCAATACACTCAGAGTACCTCAACATGACTTCCACGGCTACCCAAATGGGGACTTGGCTCTGGCTGCCTGAGACGACTTGCAGTGCTGTTCATCTGAGGTGGTGTGATGTGGCCAGAGCTCCAGCCTGAGAAGAAGAGAGCACTAAGGCAAGACAGAGGTATGGAGAAAAAGGGCTTTCCAAGGCAGGGCAGGCTGGTCACAATGCGGTCTGACCATATGAGACACTCTCGCTATTGACACTGTGTGGATGGCGGCTGTCAGGTATTCCACAGCTGTGCCATAAAAATAATTAAAAAAAAATATATTCAATTTTGGTTGCATTGCAAAGCCACGGGAAGCTTGCAGAGAGCAAGCATTGTGACAGCAGTGAGGCTGCCAAAAGCATCAGTAGCTAGTGCATGTGATAACTGCAGGTAAAGGTAAAATCTGTGTTGCTCTAACAGCTGAATTTGTGAAACCCATCTGTGGCACCAAGTAAGAGACGAATACTCAGATGATGACATATATATGAGTCCCTTTCTTAGTGCTAGGAAGTATTTACAAGGATCCGGCCGAGGTAATGGGTAACCCGGAACTGATGTCATTGACCTGAGAATTCCTGGGAAGGGAAGTGACTTTTCAGAAAGAGCACTTGTATATCGTGTTTCTGCCACACAGGCATTGAAGGAGATGCTTGTTTATGCTAAGTTTCTGTTTCTTTAGGTGGAACAAAGGTCATGTTTTTGTGACTATCTGTATGATTGTCTGGTGTATGTGAGAGTATTGTGGTGTACATGACTGCAGAGGCTGATACAATTAGCTTATGAGGGACATCCAAAAAGTACTTAGTACCATAGTCTGTTTAGTCAGATCTGTGGCTATGGACTAAATAAGAATATTTCAAGTCTTGCAGTAGAAACTGCCTTTTTTCCTGAGTACAGGTTGTTCAAAAAGAGCACTCTGAAACCTTTCTTCTTCAGTTACCTACTTTTTGATGGTTTGCTCAAAGCTTGGTACTGAACCTTGCAAGCTAAAAATCTTATTTTGTCACCAGGAAAATTGTAGCAAACTTCTCTAGCCTCTGGCAGACCATGTCAAAACATGAGTGTAAGATGCAAGCTCTGCAGAGCTGGTCCCTGTGAGCAGGGTGTGAGGTCCCATCTGCACACATTTTCGGGGAAATGGGGAATTTACTGTGCCACCTCTAATTAGCCTGAGATGTAGTAGCAGAAATTCCAGAACAGAGTCATACTGTCCACTTTGCCTGAGCTGTGATACTTGAAGAAATGATGCTTGAAAGTGTGTCATGTCCAGTGTCTGGAAGGAAGGTGGGTGTCTACAGGGGGAAAGGCCGCACAGTGCCTTACCCCCCTGGCACTGCAATGGAGAAAGCAGTGGACTCGATCCAAATCAGAGGCACTGAAATAAATATACTTCATTGTAATAAACCAGGTAACTAGCCATAACGTCTGAGACATTAAAGGCTTTTTCTTCATGTGTTCAGATGCAAAACTATAAGCAGTCCCTCTATTAAGAAAGAAATGGGTGGAATATGTAACTCAGGGAGGAGAAAACTAGCAGCTACATCTCTGTCCCAGGGAGAGAAAGATGTCATGTACATCACGTTTGAGGAACTACAGTTCTTCATGTTTGTTTTAGCTAAACAGTCATTTTTTAAATCCTGTGTAATTGCAGTTTCAGGAAGTCTTGCCTGTCTGGTTCAGAAAGTAGTCATATGAGCAGTTTTAGCCTGGGTTTTCAGCTTGTTCCAGGGCATGTTCCCCCAAATCCACCTTCTTTTAAAGTCTTTTGCATAGGAGATAGTTTGTTGGGGCAAGTTTCTATCGCCAGTCATGAGCCAGGGTGTGCAAGAGGTTGGTTTTAAATCATGTCCCCGAAATGGACTCATATTCACCTTTTCTTGTTGAATTTTAACAAGTGCTTTTTTGTTTGGCTGCTTGCTTGCTTTTAGGCAGGACTCAAACATAGCTAGTGGCTCTTTGGTGGCAGAGCGGGCAGTGGGGTTACAGGCAGTATGAACTGGTACCACGCTGGTAGCTTCAGCAAAGAAGTCAAGAAGGAAAGTCAGCAAAAATCAAGTTTCCACTGCACCAGCAAGGATATGCTCTGCAAGAACAGGTGATGCTGCTGCCTCCATTGCCTTCCTCGGCAGGATGACAGCTGGTGGCAGCTCTTAGCCTGGAAGCTTGTGTGAATTTGTTGCACAGGGTCTTGCCACACCACATTCAGCTTTTTGCTCCAGGCTGCCCATGCTTGCCACAGGCAAGTTTTACTGCGGCAGTAAGCAGAGCTCAGCTGAAATCATGTTCAGCAAGCCATCCAAGTGTGGACACACCTCCACTCAAAGACTGAAACGGGACCTGCACAGTTCTCATCAGTTTATTGACTTCAGGAAAATGAAGATAGTCTCCAGTTTTCATTGTCTGTGCAGAGAAGGAACAGGCTGTCATTGACAAATGGCAGCATTTCTGGAGAATGGTTAGCTCAGCTGCAATGTAAACACTTCAGCTAAAGCAAACGGGTATCTGTAGTGATGGGTTGAAGCCATGGCAAAACTACACCAATTACCTTTCCCTCCCAGTTCCAACAGAAAATGACACCCTGCGTTTCAGACACATCTGCCTCCTGCTCAAAGATACTATTCTCTTGGTGCAGTTGTTAAAACTGTATGCTAAAGCATATCTATTGAATAATGCCAAATGCCAAAAAGGTGCTTTAGTAAATAATTAAAAGCCTATAACAGAATTCAGTAGGTCAGTAGATTTGCATTTATACATGTTTCTTATCTTCCGTAATTCCTTCTCCTTTTGATAATAATTAGCAGGCACATCTTAATCCTGTGCATAATACCTAATGATAAATTTTGGCTGTACTTTCAAAAGGTACCCCCACAGAGCATACCCAGAATGTCTTCTGGATTAAAGTCCCTCTGCCACCAGTCATAAGTTACCTCCTTAGAAAACACTGCGTGTGCTTGCAGAGAATGAAACGTGATGACTTTTGCCCAAGAACTGGACTATCGCAGCAAAAACATGTACCACAATAGTCTGCGATGCTGTGAAAATGAGAGCACCGGGCAGTGACCATGTGAACAGTAGATGGTAAAAGCTTGTGTAAAATTAAATGCAGGTGACTCTAGCTTGTAAACTTCTTGTTTCCCTATGCACCGTCTCCGAGGCCCTGGTAGGTATAACTGCATCTGTAGCTGTGCTGCAGTAGGGCACAGTTTCTGGGCAGGTGGTAGAAAATGGGGCTTTTGCAGGGAAATTCCTGTCATAGTAAAGAGCAGGATGTTGGGTTTTTAATACCTCTTCTCTGCACATTTTCTGTTAAAACAGAAAAAAGTGGTAAAAGTGGCATCCTAAGTTTTCTGGTCTAAAAGGCTCAGACTCTTTGGCAAAGAAATTAGGGGTGGTTGTCTTCCTCCCGCAGGTCACAGACTGACCTACTCAGAAGGTGAAGGGGGTTGCCCTCAGAGAGTCTGTTGCTGCAGAAGCTGGTACATGCATGTGGTTGAAGAGCTGAGTACCGTCAGCAGGAGAAGACACTAAGGAAAGGGAATTGAGAATCAATAAGCTGGTCTCTGTCTCATGCTGCTGTGTGGTGTTAGGTGAGTCAGTGCACTCAGACCTGTGCTTTTCCATTGCTGGATGCCCACTTTTGAGCCATCATGGTACGACGGAGCAAGATGCCGAGCACTCTGCTGAGCAGTGTCATCACACACAAGCCAGAGGGAACTCAATTCATGCTTCACAAGCATCCTCAAGTTTGCTTTCTCTTGCTACCAAGTGTTTGACTGTGCAGTCATCATAAAGCTCTTTCACTATGAAGTGAATGCAAAAGTGGAAGAAAAGAAAGAAAAAGAAGGAAAAAAGAAAGGAAAAAAAGAAACACACAATTATGAAGAAGAATAAAAAAGAGCACTAGTCAGAAAAGTCAAGAGAATGGTAAGAGAAGTGGATGGGGACAGGGGAATACGAAATGGAACTGGAAAAATCCTTATAGTCTTTGTCCATCCTTCACCCTTCACCTAAGTCAGCAGTGAAATGGACTCGTGATATTTCAGAAAGAGGATCCTAGATGACAAAGGACAGAAGAAAGGGAAGTGTTCTTCACTTGCATTCTGATCCCAGGAGTGTGAGGGTCTCCCCCAAAGTGCAGGGAAAGGAGAACGGACCTGCAGTTCTAGGAGAATGGGAGAAGTTGCACAGGTAGTGCTGTTTGTGATGACCTTCGTCAGCTGCAACGGTGAGTAAATGCTTCAACGTATAAGAACAAAAATCAGATTACTAAGAAGGGAGGGAAAATCTTTTGAATTACAGTGTCTTAATTTCTAAAAATTGTCAAGCGTGGAAAGTCTTTGGTTTCTTGTATGAAAAACAGAGTCTGAGAATTCACAAGAGCCTCCTTTGGTATCAGATACAATATGATTTTAAGACTGGAGCAAAAGGGGCAGTATTGGGCAAAAGGTCGGCTCCCACGCCCCAAAGCAAGAACAAAACAGGATTGTTCAGGACCCTTGGAGAGGACCTGCTCTGGTGTGTTAGCTTCCAAAACAGTCTTTGTGAAGCTGGAATATGCATTCTTCTGGAATTTAATAATGCATCACTGTTGTTCTGCTAGCATGGTCCTGGGAAGAAGAGGAGCTGTAATTGTGAGACTAGGTGCAGAACACAGGATTCCCCTTGGTCTCTCCTGACTCTCTAGGTGCATTAGGAGAGATGATACTGGAATCTTTGCTTCAATTCATAAGCCCATGAGGCATGTGTGCCACTCCCAGGGCACATATGACACTGACACCAGCAGAGGAAGGTTTTGGGAAACGGGAGGAAGGTGCTTTAACAAGGTGTATACAGAAGCACAGAATTGCTCCTGACATTTAGAAAAAATGGGTTGAAGTATGTTGCCCATTTCATCATAAAAAGACAGCTTTGCAGATTCCTGGGATCTGCCTCAAGTGACTTACTGTGAGTTAATGCAGCGGAACATAAGCAGTGCCTTTCTGGGGAGGAGGGAAAAGGGGGAGCAGCCTAAGGGGGTACGGGTAGAGGTGAGCCAAGTCCAGCTAAATTCAGGTAATTTGCTACTTACAAGAGGCACTTCCCAGAGGAGCTGTGGTCTCAGTGGGCGGACAGCTGGAGAGATTGGGAGAATGAGCCGGGTACCACAAAATCCACCCCCTCTTCTCCTGTGCCCACATGAGTGCTTGGCAGGGTGTGTATCTCACAGAAGCAGGGATGATCCAAGAAATCTAGGTCAGATCTGAAGTTCTCTAAGGCTAAAGCAAACAGATCGGGTTTGGTTCACCCTTTGTGTTCCAGGCCCAGTACTTCAGAACAGATCCCTAAAGGCTCGGGCCTGCATGGTGCTTCTGTGCCACCAAGACAGCTGGTGCTGGCACGCTAGGAAGAAGGATGCTCAACCGTTTTAGAAAATGGGCCAGAATATGAGAGTTCAATTTTCTTTTTCTGTTACCATGCACTATAGATAATACAAATCCCTCTGACCAGCCTTCTGATCTCTAACATAGCCCTTCAGGCTTTCGCCTGGTCCAGCTCTATTTCCTGCTGGTGGGAGAATTCACATCGTTTGTCTGGAAGACTACATCCCACTTTAAGAAGTGCCACTGGGAGGAAATACTTCTTTTAAAAATGCTTTCTCAGGGATTTTTATTTTGCTGAGTTTCTCCCATTGCTTCCAATCAGCTCTCCTTTGGAGTCATCCCTGCTAATGTTGAAATTGGTCATATACAGAGTGCAGCTGCTCCGCAGGGAATCGGTGGATGCTGGCAGCTATTTCATGGCACACCGCAATGCAAAACAATATGGGTGAGATGTTTAAACAAAATTGTGTCCAGATGAATACACTGGATAGCAAACATACTTGAACTTGAGTGCACCAAATGCCTTGAGGGTATTTCTGAGCAGTTTTCTAAATAGCTTCCACCCTTAGTTTTTCTTGGTGGGAGTCTGTGAAAAGAGGAAGAGAAATGGAAAACCTTAAAAAATTGATACATCAAGGAGCTGCATTTGACTGGGATGTGAGATTTGAAGAATGGAGCTGTGCCTGCCCTCTCAAAGCCATCTGGTGAAGGAAAACCAAAGCTCCATGTCAGAAACAAGCTTCCCTATGCTCAGCCCCAGCAGTCCCCTCAGCTGTCCCTGTGGACACAGATCCACAGATGCTTGCCTTCGCCCAGCTGGCACCTCCTGTTAGCTCTGGGACAGTCTGTTGCTTCTCGTGCACAGCTATACTGCCGGGTCCTGTGAGCACCAGGGAAGTTGCATAAAAAAATAGTGACATTGATGAATGCAAACATGTTGCAATCATTGTTAATTGCAGTGAAGCGGTAAACTTGCTTTGTTCATCCTTCCTCCCACACAGAAGGTAGAAGTCAACACTGCAGGTGGTGTTGTCAGAGCATCCCGAGTCAGTGGGTGGAGGTCATTGCTCTTTGACTCACCATGTGCAAGCAGTGTAAGCAGAAAGCCAAGCAGCAGAAGTAGGATGTAAAGGCTGGCACTAGAGAGCAGGAATAACAGATGCTCCTTAAGGTCTTGTGAAGACTGCTGCCACAGAAGCAGGATTTGTGCCTCTCTGTACCGAGAAGGAACTGAGAACTGGCAAGTGGCCAGAGAGAAACAATAAAAATAGCCATGCGGTCGAAGCAATGGTTCGCTTCCCTATGCTCAGTGAGGTGGGGACAGACCCTGGTGTAGCTGTCTGTGGTCTACAGCACGTCTAAGATGTGGCCACAAGCTGGCTTCCGCTGCCTAGTGATTCCCGTCTATCCTAAGGCTGTTCTCCTCTTCTGCTGCATTCTTATTTCTTCCCTTCAACTGTTGTTCCCTGCAGCCCTCCTAGATCTGTCCGGTACCCACCAGGTCAAAGGCATGTGGAAGGGATCCACCACTTTACCATGTACCTACACGCCCTCTGAAGGTTTCACACAGCAAACGCTCATCTGGAGCTTGGAGCGAGACTATAGCACCTCTACCGTCTTTCGGAGGGACAATTCTGGTGACCACGTCTTGTTGTCTCAGTTCCGAGACCGGGTCAGCGTCCCAAAGCACAACCCAGGGGACGCCTCGCTCCTAATTGAGAACCTTGAAATCCCCGACAGCGGACACTACACCTGTCAAGTCATCTGGAGGTCTAAAAATAACAGCTTGATAACAAAGGAGGTGACCACTACAGTTAAAGTTGTCAAAGGTAAATCCAGCAACAAAGCCCTGCTCTTGTGTCCAATCCACAGAGCACGTAGAAGAATCAGCAGCTGGTGCAAATAGTCTTTCACACCGTACTGTCTACCCACATCCAGGTCCTCCTCTTTTACGGTGTTAGCCCTTCTTCACTTGTGGAGGTGTAGGGATGGGCTGGGGAAGGAGGATCAGCTAGTATACACCCCAGTCTGGATCTACCGATGGGCCATGTCAACCTGTGGTGCTTGAGATGACATCCAGATCTGGTTTTGGTTTTGTGCAGGTAGCCAGCATCTCTGTGGTTCTTGTAGCAAGTGGGACAGCAAGTGGGTGTTGTACTAGCCAAAAATGCCTTTTCCCCTTCCCAAGCATCCTCGGTGTGTGCTAGAAAGACCTGTCTTTCTGCAAGGAGGGCACCCACTCAACAGAGCAGGACGCGTGTGATACGGCAGTAGCAATGGTGGCACAGCTGGTGTGAACCTGGCTTTAAGCACAGGTGAACTGAGCTCAACCTGTGCAGAGAGGTGGTGCGAGCGCGGTGCCCCTCTTCCTCCCGGGAAAGCACTGAAAGCCGGAGCAAGAACTGCCGTGGAGGGGAGGGGAACCTTCCCCGCCGCAGCCAGGGCCAGCGTGACCTGGGCCCCGTCCGCTTTGTCTTCCAGTCGCGGCGACCAAGCCCGTCATCAGGGCCGGCGAGCTGGGGCTGACGGTGCCGGCAGGAGCCAGCACCAGCCTGACCTGTGTGTCCAGCGGGTCCCCCCCCATCAGCTACCGCTGGTTCAGGGGCGCCCCGGGAGAGAAAGCCCTGCTCCTGAGCAGCCAGGCCGAGCTGGCGTGGGACAGCCTGCAGCCCTCCGACGCCGGGAAGTACTACTGTGAGGCGGAGAACAGGGCTGGGGCCGGGGCCGTGCAGCAGAGCGACGCCGTTGAGCTGACGGTGGGAGGTGAGTCCCCAGAGCCACAGCTCCTCATCTCCGCTACGCAAGGCTGAGGCAGGGAGCTTCCTCTTCCATAGCGGGATCAGACACGTAACGCCGAGCGTGAACCGTGTCTTGACGGCCACCCAGAGAGGAACAAATCCCTGGCCTGTCAGACATCGGGCCCCCTCCAGGCAGGAGCTGCCCGCCCGGCTCCACCCGCGGGCCTGCCCGAGGGCACGCGTTACTGCCTCAGGTTTGCTTTCTGCGTCTGCCCGAAAGGGGCGGGAAACGCTGCGGCCGGCGGCAGCCCCGGCCCTCGCCGCGGCTCTGGGGTTTGGCTGCGGCTGCGGGTCTCGTTGGCTTCTGAGGCGCTGTAAACGCGCCCCGTGGCTCTGCCAGCGCGGGCGGGCCGGGCGGCAGAGGGCAGCCCTGTGCGGGGGGACGGGGCGGCACGGCCGCGGCTCCATCCCCGGCGGCCCCGCCTCGGGAGCGGCAGGGCGGGGGGGGCTGTTCCTGGGGTGCGCCCGCCTGGGGGCAGCAGCTGGGCGGTGTGGGTTTTTTTGTCTGTGGCCCGTTAATCGCCAGGCGTGTTGATGCACATCTGCGATCCATCCTTTCTTTCAGAAGCGGTCTATGAAGTTGCTTTGTGAGTACAATTTTTCACCTGGGACGTTAAGAAGACTTTGAGGGCATCATACTGATGTCTGTTTCCAAAAATCCTCTTTGCTCAGTGAAAAGCCAAAGATGTCTTTGACTTGCTGGGGGAGGATCTGAATACCTTGACAGTCCGTTTAGTTAGCAGCATGAGGACATTAACATTTTATTGCAGGAGGTAGCAAGAGAGAGTCTGTTCTTTAATGTGTTAGAATGAGAGAAGGATATTCTGGGTCCTTCACTCAGCCTGCAGATGCCATGGGAAACCTGTTCTCTAGTAAATTCCCACCGTTACTTCACAAAGCAAAGGACAGGAATTCTCAACTCTTCCCTTGAGATAAGTTCCTTCTATACCTGCCTTTCTCTTTAAGAAACATGTTCCAGTGCTTATCCAAGTAGCATTTTGTGCAGTTCCTGTTTGCTAACAATTACACGAACGTATCTTCTGCCCTGTCCTAATCTCAACCTTTAATCCCTGCATACTGCTTTCTTATTCCGGGACATACCTTAACCATCTGTAGCCTCACACATTGCCATTTTTCCCAATTATTACTGGTAGTTACTTTCTAAAGGCTAAACTATCTGCTGGTGACTCTTTTGACTATAACATGGTAACGCCATGAGAGTTTTTGGTACCAATGTTAACTGTTTATTGCTTGGCTTTGTGTGTGTAATTCTTCTATTGTGTGTCTTTCAGAGCTTCCCAGGCTCTCACTAGATTAATATGAATTTTGCTGTTCCACAGATGATGTGGTAGATCTTGTCTTTGACTAAGATGTAAGTCAAATGACTTCTCATTTAGTTGTCCTTCTCAAGAATGTTTCTCTGTTGTTTCAGTCATAGCACTGCAGATACCACGAGATTGGAGACTGATGTGGAAGACCCTGTTAAGTGCCTACACAAGGAGACAAATTCTAAGACTGAAACATCCAATGACACTTTGACCGTGAAAGCCAACGGCGATGACAGAATATCCATCAGTAAAAATCCTGAGTATGAGAACCTCCTGAATGCAATGGAATCAGAATATGAAGTAGAAAAAACATATTAGAGTACCAGCTTTTCCACATGAGCAGCCGTGCGGGGCTGCAAATATTGAGTGGTAAACTTTAGCAAGGGAAACTCTTCTTCCTGTCTGCCTTCTGCTCTGATAAATATACCAGTCTCACTGCTTTCTTTGACTCAGGGCATAACCTTCTCGGGCTTTGGCAAATGAGGCCCTGCCCGTTGGTGCAGAAACCCTCAGCCAAGTGGTAATCTACCTACTTTTATAGAGCAAATAATTTCTGAGCAACCTGAAGGACCAAGGTGAGGAAGAGAGGATCTGAAGGAGTGGAAGCACAAGTCTTTAGCCTGCAAATCAAGGTGTAGCTGGGTGCAATGCTGCTAGCCAGTAACACTGGCAAGGTGTACTCTCAAGTGCATGTTCCCCTTTTAAGATGTCCCAGACTGCGAGGAGCCAGGGATTGTGCTGGAAATGGATGTCCTCTGGCTTTTACAGCTCAACCAATACTGGTTGTATATCCTGCTTGTCCTTGACGCTTTTTTGTTAGAGCATGGTAAAGGCAGCACAGAGGGGGGTTAATGTCCCAGGAATATCATTTTTGCCATCAGGCTGGAGCTCATTGATAGAGGAAGAGGGAATGTCCCTGTAGGCGATGAGCCTCCTAACTGCCACCCTCTGGTTTTCTCCTGGAAAAGCAGAATTGGTATTGAAGGAAATGCTAGCATTTTGTTTCTATGGGGGCGGGGGGCACAAAGGCATAATAAAATAGAAATTCGAGGTATTTGGAATAATGATTGAGCAAGGGACCTCCCTGGACGCAACAGACTGACACTGATTCACTCTGTGGGGCACGAGTCAGTCTGTCCGATTACAACAGAGGTATTAATGCTGGCCTGTGTGTTAGGGGGATGCTGTGAGTGCTCATGTTTGCAAAATGCCTTGAAAAGTGGTTGAGCAGTGAAACGTATTTTCTTTCCCAGGGCAAATATAAAAGCCTTCAAAGGATTTTGTTGCATATGAATTCTGACTTCCTTGGTATTTCACCATCCAGCGCCGTTGTTTTTCTGTTGCCTGCAAATTTGTGCTTTTTCTCAGTCTTCTGGTTTCGTTCTGCAGAACAGGCGGGGGTACAGTCGTGGCCACAGTTTGACTTGGAAGTTTGACTTGGGGTTTTCCTTTTAAAGAGGAGGGGACAGGAGGGGAGCATCAGGTGAGCCCACACGACTACACCTCACCACAGCCCCCAAAGCTAGTTGTCAGAGTCTTGGTGCAGCCTTCACAGGCAAAGTCACACACCTGCAGCTGCCTACTGCTGCAGTAAGACCCTGTGAAGTCACAGTGCTCCACAGTGACGACATCAGGCTGAGGCCTGGAATCAATGGAAAAAACTCTCATTTCAGTGAGCTGGTTAGAAGCATCAGTGCTTGAACTGAGCACATTGAGGGCTGAAGGTTTGCCATTAGCACCTTTCTTCTAGCCGCTTCAGCTAGTTAGGAATTTGTCACTCACAGCAGGGTATAAAGTTATGCTACTAAATCACTGTCAGAAGGACTCTGAGGATGCTTAATACCAAGTCTTCCTTCAGTGGAAGGCCCAAGTATGCTCAAGAACCTGAGAAGACGGGTCACCTAAACGATATTACAAACTTGCCTGTGATTTAGCTCAGGAGTTAAAATCCTTGATTTTAATTTCATGCCATTGCTTATCATATTGGTTTGCTCAAAAAAGCAGTTATGTAAAAAAAAAAATGTTCCGCCACACCCTATATTTTGGCTCTTAGTGTTTCAAATCAAATATTCTCTTCCAAGTGGAAAAGAGCCCAGTGGCCAACCTGGGCCATGGCTGAGCACACCACAGTTGTAGCCTCACGGGAAGGTGATGGCTGTGTTGGCTCCACAGGACTGACGGGAGCACACGAAGCCTTGCGAGTGCGCTGCTGCCCCAGTGAATTGATGCTCCGACCCTTGAATCTGATCCCAGGGAGCCATGGTGAGGAAAGGTAGCTCTGCATGCTGAAAAAACATTTTCTATCCATTTTTTTGAGCACAGAGAAGCTAGGAGGATGAGACACAGAGCAAGGCAGAAGACATTGACAGTGAGACACAGGAATTCACTCTCTCCTGAGGCCGTTTTCTGTGCACGTTTTCCATGCCAGCGCCAGGCCAGAAGAAGTTGCTGCAAAGCAACTGTGGCTTTGAACCATGGCAGCAAATGCACAAGCACTGCTGGGAGGAGGGCAGAGCAGGTCCCACACCACCAGCCCGGAGGCCTTTGGGGAAGGGGCACGGCCAGCCTGGCCCAGCTCCGGGCCAGCAGAAGGCTGTACGGAGTCCACACGCAAGCCCTGGCATTTCTGGAGGGTGAAAGGGATGGGCAACCAGGCTGCTCTGCGGGCAGTGCAGAGCTGTGGTGATGCTGCTCTGGGCATTCAGTCACTGTACTGCTGCTGCTGGCTTCTCCCTGGACCTCGGCTGAAGGACCACAGCTCCTGCCTGAGCCCAGGAGGGCAGGAGAGGAGGCCACCAGCTGCCATATGAGGAAGCGGCTGGGACCAGCCTTACAGAAGGGGGAGAGGAGCATTGCTCCAGGAGCAATGGGAGATGCTTTGCGGACGTGGGGGGGTGAGAGATGGGGTCCAGCTCCATTAATGGCACTGGAGGGAAGGGAAGAAATACCCTTGCTCAGCTGAAGCACATCAGGGCTCAGTGAGAGATACCTACTCCCAGGGAGGATGCTTGAAGCTGAGGGAGCCCTCTGCAAGGCAGGAGAAGTGAGGAAGCACTGCAGATGTGTGTGTAAGAGCTTGGGGAGGAGGAGGGCATTATTTTCTTCATCTTCTGGTGCTTGCAGGCTTTGGAGCTGTTTGGCCGGTGTCTCCTCTAGATCAGCTGAATTTCTGCTGCTGACTGCTCTAAAAATCACAAGGTCAGCTTAAAAATAAGAAGCCCGCATGTCCTACAATATGTTTAAGACTATTCTTGGAATGTGCATTTTGGCTTATCCTTTTTGCCAGGTAGATCCTGAGCTACAAGGTTATACTTTGCATTTCCAAGGTCTTCCTCTCAAGCAGGAGGGCCAAACTGTACAGTCCGTAATGCAAAACCCGTCATTTTCATTAATGCTGGATTTTGTGCAGTCCTAACAAGGAGCCCCCAGACTGTGAGCCCCGTGCCAATGGGGTGCAGGCCTTGCTGTGGGATGTGGAGTCTGTCACGGCTGCTTAAGACCACTCCAGGGCATTCCTGGATCGCTGGGAAAAATAAGTAAAACAGAAGAACAGTTCCTTTTTACAAAAGCAGCAAGCCTGTGTGCTTAGCTGTTCCTGCCTTCAGCTGAAGTGTGTTTGCTGCAGTACGCTCTGTTACTGGACAGCCTGGTGTGCTTCCTCATTGTTTATCGTTTGCATCTTGCATGCATTGGTGCCGCTGCCATGCTCTGCCCTCCCCATCTGTCTGAGACCGCCTAGGGGCTTGGCAACCAGACGAGGGGCAGCTGGGGAAGGGTGTGCCACCTGGCTTTAGCCAGGCAACTTTGTAGGGAGAGTTACTAGCTTTTATGAAATCAGTCAGTGCAGCTGGGGGAGCACGGGGAAGCAGATGAGCTCTGGGTCACGCAAGCCCTCCCATGCAGGAGGAGGACCCGCGGGGCTTTTGTCTCTGCTGCCATGGATCTTCCCTTCCCAGGTCAGCAGCCTAATAGCAGGTTCACCTAGCTTTTTATGGCCTGAGCGCTGGGAAGAGCCTCGCTTTTACATTTAGTGCTCTGAATTACAGTGACACTTCTTCAGGATGTTAGGTGATTATCAAGCAAGACGAGACAGCAAAGTCTCCTCCCTGTATTAGGAAGGTTTCATAAACACGGCAATGGACATGCAGGGACGGTTGTGCTGCAGGGTCAGGCTGCTGCGCTTCCCGGGGGAGGCAGGCAGCCGCCGGCAGCGCCAGGCCCCACTCCAAGCACCGGTCTCAGCTCTCAGACCTGGCCAGCTCCCCTATCCCAGCCGGAGAGGAGGGGAGCTGTGCCCTGACCAAGGGCAAGAAGCGCAGGAGCCATTAGAAGTGTGTGAGAGGGTCTCTCAAGGCAAGTCACCCCACACAGCAGTGTGTTTGCTGTAGCGAGCACGGACACTCCCAGAAGCTGGCCTTGGAGACACCCGGCTGCAGCAGCAGCTGCTGGTGCCAGCAGTCTCAGAGGTGGTGCAGAACAAAAGAAGGAGGGGAATGGGGAGCTGCAGCACGCTCACGCAGGGCAGAAGTGTGTGGTGCGAAGTCGATGCTTTGTGGGAAGGGAACTGAAAACTTCTCAGCTTCCCCATCCTCACCTCAGCAGATCCAGGCCCAAAACACAGGACATGGCGCTCCCTTTTATCCTCCAAGTGCCATCCTCATTAATTTTCAATCGCCTAGTGTTTTATGCAAGATTTGCTGCCATTATAAGCTCCCAGCTCCAAGTTCCCTCACTGACTGCGTAACACCATGGTTTTTCCAACTTTTGATTGCACCCAGCACTGATCTGCTCTGAGGAGCTCCGGGCCACTTCCTCAGAAGACCTGAAGCTGGGGAGAAGCTGCAGAGGAAGAAGGCAACAGGAGTTAAGACAGGGGTAGCAGATGCCCCAACTGGAGCAGACACCATGTACCTCATGTTGGCACTGCCTCAGATGCCCCAACTGGAGCAGACACCATGTACCTCATGTTGGCACTGCCCCTAGTTTGGGCAGCAAAACGGCTTTGGTCATAAGCAACAGAACACTGGAAACAGAAAAAGCCTCTCTCCAGTGCCAGGATGGTTGTTTCTCCCTATGCAGCAAGTGTGTGATTATTTTTTTATTTATATTTTTTATATGTGTGGTAGCAAAATCTGTTGGAATCAGAACATTTTTCTTCTGACAGTCATGGAGGGCTTTGCTGTGTTGTATCACTGTCAAACAAAAGAACTTCTCCTTTCCTTGGGCTGGTCACTTACCCAGTGACATGACTCATCTGCTGAGCGCCAGCTCTGCTCCAGCACAGAAGGGAAACCTCAGCTTCCGCTCCGAAACTACACTGCCTCAAAAAAAAAAACCACACATACACACTATTTCTAGTGGCCAGCACAATGTCATGAGACTTGCAGCTCCCCTTGCTTCAGAGCAACTGAAGTGCACATACAATGGAAGGGGACCTGTTGGCTTTTACACTTGCCAGGTTTGCCCTGGCCTTCAGAACCCTTCTGAACCTGCCATTCTCTATTCTTCGAAGGGACAAGAAGTCTCAGAGAAATTTGTCCCAGCATAAGTTGGTGTTTGTTCTTGTAGGAGGGAAAGGTGTTAACTTTCTTCCCCTTCCCCCCCAGCCATCTAGAAGGAACTGGGGGCTGGGCAGGGGATGTTATTTAAAAAGCAGAGGGGCAAAATCTACTGAAAGTAAAAGCTGGAAATGCAGGAGAAAATAATGATGAAAAGCATAAAAGAACACTTGGCTAGCTGTGGTACAGGAGAGTTTAGGTCTGTTGAAGCCTTGAGGTCTGCGATGGCAGAAAGGGTTGGGGTTGATACAGCTGCCTGCTACCTCCTTAAGGATCCACTGGGGAGAAAACAAACCCTGAAATAATAGACTTTGTTCTCTGTTGAAGCTGACCTCAGTGATAAAGATCAGGGTGATGTCTGTGAGTCATGAGTAGGTGCCTGAGAGAGACCACGGGAGGCTGAGTCATAAGGAATAGGACCATGTTTGTCCAGAAGCGCACAATAAGCCCTACTGATAGGACCTATTCAGAAAGCAGAACACAATTTGCTTAGGCAATGATATACGTTCATTGGTCCCAGCTTCATACAAACTCCAACTTCTTCAAAATGTTTAGCAAGAAACAGCCGTAACAAAAAACCCAAAAGCTTAATATTAAAGTTTATCAATAGTCTCAAATATTGCAAAATTTGCTGGTGGTGCTGTCCTAAAACAAGTCAGTAGGATCTTGGGATTTTTTTCTTAGTTTTTGAGTTTTCAACGTTAAATGCTTTCAGAGAGTTTGATTTGTCAAACTGAGCTGGGCACTAGTCTTCTGTCATTACCCCTACCCTGAGATACCTCAGGCTGCAGATCTGATATGCTACAAATCAGTTATTAAAAATGCTTATCAATCATTAGATCTTCAAGTAGGATGATTTAGAGGGAATTACTTTAACTACTTAGTTAGAAATAGAAACTATTTAGCAGAAATGCCAGAAAAGCAATAGGCAACCTTGCTGCAAGTGCTGACTAGGAATAACCATCCAAAAACAAGAAGTCTTCTCCAAACAACAAGGCTTCAAGGAGAAGCGGTGGACTCCATGATCTAATTTAAAAACAGACTGAGCAAACATGCATTTTTCACTGGCTACTGGGATAGAGGGAAATTAGTCAGCAGCCTCATTAGCTTGTATTCCAAATTAAAAAAAAAAAGATTCCTACATGTCCAAAGAAAAGATTCTGTATTATGGATAATGCTGCCCTTATCCATGATGTTGTGATTATTGTTGCCAGAATCCTTATTAACTGAGCAGGATTATTAATTAACAGCTGGCTAGTTAACACTGTGGAAGAGAAGGGCATTGTCTTTGGCTGCAAAGAATAAGGAGCCAGGGCCCAGTTCTCTGCCTTCACAACGCAGAGGAACTGTACCAGCGCCACTTCTGTACACATTCACTGTTAGGAGGAGTACCACCCCAATAGGTGCTTCCAAAATTGGGGCGGAAGGGAAGCCTGACAGACAGCACAGGATCAGAGTCAAGCATTCAGTAACGACGGGATGGGTTGTTCAATACCTCGCTGGGTTTTTGGAGAGGAGCAGAATACGGATGGGAAGGCTCCTGCCCGAGTGGGAGGAAGGAGCCGGTCCCCTCGGTGTGCCGCCACGTTGCTCAGCAAATGCCTCACTTGGGGTATTTGACAAACTGACACTCTGCACACTGAGTGTCGAACTCAGCTTGTCAAATACACGCAGTGCTGCACTGCAGCTCTCGGCGGGTGTCGCAGAGGTCTTCCCTGGAGTGCCATCCTGGGCAAATGGAGAGGGAAAGAAGGGCTGAAGCTGCTGTTAACTTAAGAGGCTTAATCCAGTTAGCAAAAAACATCATTATCCCTCCCACATTTCCCCCTCCAATGCTTTTCTTCAGTGAGAGTGAACCACACAAGTAGACACCGCCTTCTGCAGAGGAAAATGTCCACTGTATTAACTCAAAGGCTGAAGCTCTGTGGAGCTGAAAATGCTGCCGAGAGCTCCAGACTAACCTTCTGCCTTAGCTATACAGCTACGCTGGTAGCTTGAAATATTGACAAAATGCCCATACAAACACTCAGCCATGCCGTTTGGGTCCAATATCATGAAGATCAAAGTCTCTCTAGACACACAGTGTCTAGACAAAGGCCCAGAGAACATATTGCAGGGGAGCAATTTTGCATTGGGCAGAGGTAAGGGGGTATGATAATTTAACAGACATTTCACAGCTTTCATTTTTAACCTCCTAAATTTAAACAAGTTGTTCAGACTTTTCACATTTAATTCCTTCTATTTGGGTCCATGTGGTAGGTTTGCATTTAAGCAAAGTGTCCTTGTATCATAAGGTACTTCAGCTAAAATGCCTAATTCTAGATATGTGAATATTTCAGTTGTAACCAGTCTGACAGATCCCAAAGAGCATGGGATGGGGCCTCTGTATTTAACAGAGGTTGGTGGCTCCATGCATACCAAAGACAAAAATTTCTATTGGCAGGTGTAGGCTCAGGGCTTTACCTCTTCCTGTACCACTGATGGCTAAAATAAATTTTTTTTTGCCTAGACTTAAGATCTGAAGAGGCACCTCTTCAAGCCTGTCTGAAAAAGAGGTACAACTCTGCTCATGGGCACACACATAGGGGTTCATTGTTGACTCGGTTGGAGGCAAGGTCAGCCACCAGCACTGGCTCCAAGTCCAGTGCCATACACATTCACTTTTAGAAAAAAAAAAAAAA
>VZTL01017771.1:26209-36761 GCA_013400535.1 Scopus umbretta
CCCCCCCCTTGCTTTTGTCATAAGACTAAAAGCAACCCCTCCTTGCTTAGGTCAAGCTGGACACCCCCTCTGCCTAGCCCTGCTTTACAATAAATTTCTCCACCTTGTCCTACAAGTCCCAAAATCGTCTTCAAATTTGCTCCAAAAAAATGAAAATTCAGCACTCTTCCCCACAGAGAAATATGCCCCGCTTCGAACAAGAAACCACACGGTCTCATACCTCAGCAACCCCCCCACACGCCCTCCGGCTGCTGGCACCTCAGCATCACTGCTGGGCTCCCCGTGGCACCGCTGACCGCTCGCCTCTCGTTTCGCACAGTCTCTGCAGGCACACAGCTCATGCTCGCGGAGCCGCCCCACCTCCTGACACAGGGGTTCAGGTCCTGAATCCTGGGGAGATTTTCCTGGAGCACCCAGGAGAAAACCATCCTCTCCTGGATGGCAGCCATTCGCAGCAAAAATCTGCCCCACAGGAGAGCCTGGAGGACAGGCCAGCCCCACCGGGTGAACCTCCAGGAGCAGGCAGACCTGCTCTGGTGGCAGACATGCTGCTGCGGCTGGGGACGTTCAAAAGCCAGATCCAGACTCCAAGCCTGGGCTGGCTGTATGGGACAGAAAGGCAGGGTGCTGGCCGCAGTCCCGGCTGCCCTGCCGCCAGGCGCACAGAGCCCGTTGCACGTGCAAGACACCAACAGGCAGCAAACACTTCAGCAAGGAGCTTGTAGGTTTTGGCAATGGCTGCAGGAATGGCTCACAAGGCCGAGAACCAGAAACGCTGCAACCGGTGCTTCATGGCTCACCCAAAAGCACCTGGGAAGGGCCCAATAAACCCCCCCCATTACCTGCAGACCACTGACTGCACACCCTCCTGCAACCCCTGCACTCACCTGAGCGCCGCAGCCCCTGCCCCAGCGTGCCAGACTCAGCCCCCATGGCTGCTCATGCCCCCAGCGCCCAAGGGGAGGGAAGAGGGGTGTGCAGTAGAGCTTTGTCTGCCGTCCTGAAGCCATCAGGACAGCAAGAAAAGGAGCTGAAGAGCACACTTGCACCCATCTGGGACACCGTCTCTCCCTGGTAAAACCCTCCTCCATCCCACAACTTCCCCTGCTCTTTGTGCGCCGTCTCATCTATGACTAATTTAGATCAAGATCTCCCTACTGCCAGCAAGTCATCTGCAGCGCGTGCGTGCGAGATGGGGGAGCATGTGCATCCTGGTACCAAGTAGGGCTACATACACATCGCTATTGCTATTAATTGTAATTCATCCTCATCAATGAATCATGGTCCCCAGGGTCGAGCTCCCTGGCTGGGAATGGTGGCGTTCGCATCCCCTAACCTACCCTTACCAAAGTACACCCAGCCCAATACCACCGCTTTTCCCCTGAAGGCAAATCCCAAAAAACCTCTTCTGTCTCAGGCAGACATGCTCCCAATGCCAAGGGGAGGCAGGCCAAACCCAAGCTGCCTTCTGTCCCCCCCAAAGGTCGAGGTGTAACGTGGGGTGGGAGGACAGCTTTCTGCGTTGCCAAGAACGCAGACACCCCACGAGTTTCAGTGTCCTGACCCCTGTGGTCCTCCGGGAGGTCCCGGAGGAGAAACGGGAGGTCACCCCAAGGGACCAATCCTCCCCCATCCCCAGCCACCCCTTCCGCCAGGCAGGATGGGGCACCGGCACCTACCGTGCTGAGCCGGCCTGGCCCGAGGCAGGCAGGGCCAGCGGCGTGGGGCCAGCACGGCGTGGGGCCGGCACCGGGGGCCACGCTGGAAGAACGCGGTGGGGGCACAGCCCAGGCACACAGCTCGTTTTTGAAGGGGCCGCTCCTCCTTCGAGAGGAAGCTGCGAATGGGGAAGATAAGGCTGAGGTTAGATAACAGGAAATGTCTGGATGTGAGTGACAACACATCCAGGTTGTGAAAGCAACTCTCCCCCATCCTGCGCCAGGGTGCAAAGCTCAGAAGCGGGGCGAGAGGTGGCTGGGGGAGGGCAAGCACCTCACGCCTTCACCCCGTGCAACCATGTCACCTCGTGGGCCTGGGCCGCACGGAGCTGGTGGCCGCCCTCCTCGCGCCTGAGCTGAAGGCAGCGCAGGCCGGGTCGCCAGGGAAGCTGTGCGAGTAGCCACACCGGCTGTCCCCAGTCCAGCCAGCTCACAGCCACCCGGCCGGCAGCGGTCCAGCCCCACGCCCCTGGCTGCGGAGGACAGGAGGAGCCACGGGGAGGGCCGTGACACAGAGCCATGGAGGCAGAGACCGCCAGAAAGGCTTTGGCCTGGGAGACAGCCTCATGCCTATGCTCTGCCCAGAGGGATCTCTTACCCCTCCAGCTGCATAAGGAGCGGGGAAGCAGGGCTTTACTTACAGGGGAGAGCTGACCCCTCAACCGTTGCAGGCGGTTTTGCTCCAAAAGGTTCCCCGCAAAGCTCGTCTCCCTTTTGAACACAGAGACACAGGCTGCAATGCCTCTGTCCCCCATCACTTGGGTGGGCAGACAGGCTTCGCTTCCCCAGTCACAGCGCCTGACGGAAGAGCCGGCGCTGGTCCTCCCCTCCTGTCCCTCCACACACCCGCCATCCAAGGTCCCCGTCTCTGGAGCAGCTCAACATCCACAGTGCCCGTGCAGGAAAGTAAACACCAGTGTTTTGTTTAGAGTTATAGCCAAAGCAAGTTCCACTGTTTCTCACCTCCTTTCCTCTCCTGGATGACCTGCAGCATGAGGTGCTCTCTAAGGTACGCACCCCGTCATCTCTTAGTGCTGTTTTCATCTAACCTGGCTGGGAGCAAGACTAGTCAATGCAGCTCTGGAAACAAAGGCCAACGAGCTGACTGCGCTCAAGCTAGCAGTACAACTAGTGATGCAGAAGCCAAACCAATCCAAGCAAAAGCAGGAATTTCAGAGAGACATTCCTAGTCTCTCTAGGCCAGTATGGTGCATAGCGTATTTTGTAAGGCCAGGACTCATTAAAAATATGTCAGTCTGTGTCTGCATTATCCCAAGCATGTTTGCCATCAGCTAGCCATGCCAGTGTGATGGCGACTTAGGGATCCTTCTTGTAGGACCAGCTTTCTCACTCCCAGCACTTCGCTTCTGCCCTCCCTTTCCAGTTTTTGCCTCTCAGGTTTTCCTTTCCTAGCCCCCCCCACTGCTGTCCGCCTCTGCAGCCAAACCGCATAGAGATCCTCTAGTGCTTGCTGCCAGGGCCTGCATTAATCCAGCAGCTTTCAGTTACATTATCAGCATGCTTGGGTTACAGCCACATATTTTTTTACGTTCCTGCAGCTCTGCCCAAACCCCCGATGTGGAAAACACTTACTTATGCCTCCGAGTAACTACGCACGCTGAGCTCTCTGGGAGCACTCGCAAGTGACTCCTGAGCCTGCATGCAGACACTAGTGAGGCCAACCTTCCTGCTAAAAGCAAAACCTGGCCCTTGTGCCCGAGGGATAGTTAGGTAATGAGGAATACAGTTACTGTCCAGTTCCTCTTTCATCTGCCTGTGTTTTAAAATACACAATAAAAGAGGAATGGAAAGGTCTGAGTGGTTTTGTTTTGTTTTTACTTTGGTTTTAATTGGGGGAAAGAAGTAGGTTTGTTTATCTAGTTTGCGTGGGGTTTTTTCTAGGCTTTCTTTTTCACTCTCTTTCTCCTACTTGCACGCCAAAGGCTTTGAAATGGCTGAACTTCCAGGTCAAGGTCTACAGAAAGAAGAAAAGGGCAGATGTTTTATTTCCATTCTTTGTGGGGATGCAGTGCAATGAAAGTGCTGAAAAACAAAATGTTTTAGCACTCTCATTGGAACGCAAGTCAGTGCTGAATTTAAAAAAAAAATAATCTCAAGTGACTGAAAACACCCAAAGCAAATACCACTACCTTTTGGAATTTCTAAAAGCTCAGACCTAAACTGAGATCCAAAATCGTCAGTCCATATCCATCTCTAGCAGAGATCTTCCCAACTATCTTCTCAAAGAAAAGCAGTTAAGTGTGCATTGCCCTTCGTTTTCTGTTAATTGAACAGAAGATTTGAACTAATCACTCCTTTTTGCTAGTTTCTACACCAAGTTGGCAATATGGTTGATAAAATACTGCGGCTTATTTCCTATCTTGCTCACATGTCATTTACGTCTATGGAATTCCCTGCACTTTACTGGGACTAATGCTGATGTACAACAGTGTGGGTCAGAATTGATTCAGTCCCCCGGGCAAAGAAACAAATAAATTCAGGACTACACATACATATGCAAAATGCATAGACTATTCAAATGCTTTCATTAGGAAAACAAGAGCAGCGTCAACACATTCCTCCACAAGTTTAATTGCCCTGAACTGCACTGCAATGCTCAGGGCAAGATTGGCTTCATCTTCACAGCAAATATCCCCATACTGCTCTAAAGTTGACTGTCAAAATGTACTGCATTTGTTATTCAGGAAGTCAGAGCAGTTAATGAAAACGGTCTTTTTTGGCCACTGCATCTCAAAAATGAATTCTGAAGAGCATCAAACTCGGATGCTCCAACACAGGGTATTAAATCTGCAGATAGGCTGGTAGGTAAAAACAGCCCCTTGGCAAAGGATGTGGATCCCCAGCCTCCAAACTGCAGACTCCTGCAGATCAGGTCCTTTGGATCTCAGGAGTTTAGGAGACTCTTTACAAGTCTGGTGATTTTGTTCTGCTCATTGTTGTGGCATCTGGCCACATCTAGTAGCAAGCCTTATGAATCTGGGATCTGAGTCATGTGCAAAAATGCTCTTCGGATATTTCATGCTCCCTTTGGGTGGTCGCACAAATTATTATTGACTTTGCATGTCTACAGCAAGAAACAGACTAATTAAAAATGAAACTGAATCAGGGTGAAAAGAAGCAAGACCCTTGCACACTCAACTAAAAGGCCTAAGGGTATGTCTACAAACCTCCCATTAGAAGCCGAGATTCTTCACTGTCAACCTGCATTGAATCCCTTGCCTGCATCCCACAGCACTATCCAAACCAGATAGCTTAAAGCTTATTTATGTATACCAGCATGAGCTTCAGTCAATGAAGACTTTCTAGAAAACATGCCACCGCAAGCCTGAGCCTCATTAACTGGGACAGTGGGAGATCAAGCGTCTCCCTCCAGCCAAGACACCCTGCCTTGCACTGCACCAAATTGCTGCACAGTCCTATAGGCCAATATTGATGTCCAAGGTGGATGTTTCACAGTGAAGCTGATTTCCTCTATAGTTTGCAGATGTCACCACACTACTCCACTCCGTGCAATAGCCTTGAAATCACACTCAACATTTCCTAATCAATCTAGTTTTTTTTCCAGTATGTTTGCAGCATGCAGCTCTGTGGCTTGCTCTGCGAAGAGGAAGAAAGGAGGTAGAGAAGCTGGGGGGATTACAGACTGCCAATAAACACTGTCTCAGAGGTTTCTGCATACTGTTCCTCAAACCACAAAATTTTCTTGGAAAACAACTTGGAAAAAAAAGTGGCTAAAATGAGTCACAGAGCCCATTTGATAAGCACGCAGCAAGTTCTCTCGCATTGTAGTTTCAAGTTCTTATAATTTTACCTGTCATGGAGTAAGGCATGAAGAATTAGCAGGTTTGTACTGGACACAGACAAACTGGGGCTCCTTCTACATCTGAGCTGTTCTGCACTCATTGATCCATACCGGCTTAGCCAAGGACAGGTGAATGCAGAGTTGGGTCCATTGGTCACTATACCTTCACAGGATGCCAGGGGATTTTTTTCCTTGGGACAGTTCATTGCACAAACATATTCAAAGTTAATATACTCCTCTTGATGAAGGAATTAAAGCTATATGTTACCAAGCCAGGCCTGATTCCAGTCATCAGTGACTGTCATTTCATTGTGCTCAGTCAACCCAGTGCTGCCATCCAGCAGCATCCAGAATCGAGGCCATCAATTTTGAAGCCACTGTATGAAGAAACAGAAATACAAATTATTCATACAACAAACTCAGAAAATAGCAAACCACTCTCCCTCAGGTTCTCCTCCCAGGTGAAGAATACTAATTACTCCTGCATTGCCTAACTGTTTTAAGTATCATTTTCAAATTATTTTCCTCCATCCTTGAGTCCTGGAGAGCTTTCAGATTAAACCTCAAAGAGCCAGCTGCTACCAGACTTTCTCCTGAGCTGTCTCTGTGAACAGCAGTTGCTGACTTGCCCCGCAGCACAGTGTCAGTACCCCAGGCTCTAAAGAAGCCAGCAAACAAATCCTCCAGCAGTCAGCTCCAAACACCGCCCTTGGCAATTTGTTCAGATGTTGCTGAACTCTGACACTTCTCAGCATTACAGGTGCTGTTTGGGCAAAGCTGAGGGGTCCAGTGTAAGCCTAGCATGAATGCACACAGGGGAAAAAACAGCACAAAGAGGGTCTTTCACATGAGTGACCATAGCAGAGTGAGGGGAGGGAAGGAGGAAACGGGAGACCAGGAGCAGCCCTGAGCCCTACATCTGGAAGCACTCATGGTGCTGGATTCTCTAGGGAGCAAGATGGGGTGAGCGTTGCCACGGTTCCTTGCCTCCAGAAGACAGTTGAAGCCGCAAGCTTAGCTCTAGGCACTAAAAAAGCCTACAACAATGCAGGAAAAAATGACAACTATTCCTTGAAGGCTGAGCTCGGCATGATGGAAGAACTCGCTGGGGAGATCCTCCCACAACTCTGGCCTTTAACGCCTGCAGCTGGGCACTGGGGAGGAACCTCTTCCACCAGCAATCTAGGTCAGAGACATTGCATCCTCACCACCAGTCTGCCTGTGGACATAAGACTTCGTCGCTAGCCTGCCTGCTTGCTAGTTCCTTCAGCAAAATGCACGCTTGGCTGAACCCTACCTCACTGGCTAACCAGGGCTTTGAGTTGCATGAACACCTTGTTTCCATTCCCATTCTTTACCTCATTCAGAAAAGAAAAAAAACAAATCGACACACCATGTGGACCTTCCAGTTTTGCTGCAAGTGATGTCTCCCTCCCTTCCTACCCTCTTTTCAGGAGGGCGCACAGCAGCGAAAGTCAGAGGATGGACTCCAGCAAACGGAGGATGTTTCTGTTCATGGTTGATTATGCGTTTGTCACTTATTTTAGACCTCTGGTTAAGAAAAAAAAAAAAAAAAAAAGAGAGAAAAAGACATACACAAACCAGAAGGTTCAAAGCTGTTTTTCAGATGGACAGTGACAGATAAGAAAACCCCACTAACTGTCACAGCCATTGAATGACCCAAAAGACATCCTGTACAGCATGCACTATTAATAATAATAGCATGTAATTAATAATAGTGGTGTTAATATTGTAATTCTAAAGCAGCAGAAAAATAGCACCAGACGGAGGTCAAGTGGGTTCAGGTAGCTTGGGTTCATTCTTATTCCACCTTAATTAGTACATCTAGGTTTTTATACGAGTAGAGGAAAACCAGACTTCCTTTTGTTTTCCCCAAGTCTGCCATCCCTGTTCAGTCAAGACCAGTTCTCTGTTCACAGGTGCTGAGTAAGAATCACAACCTTGCCTAGAGGTTTTGCCTCAAATAAGCTCATATTGCAGCCATCTATCTCCTTAATTCCAGCACATCATTGAAAAATAAAGCCATATTTTCCCATATTTACTCCCTCAAAGGACTATCTTTTCTTTTTCGGTAATCTTGTTATGTGGCTAGGCAAAGAGTAAAGTCTTACTCTGGGTGTAAAAGATCGATAGACTTTATCTCTTAAAGAAATTGGGAGCTATGGAGCTGCACTTTATTCACTGCTGATGTCAATACAGTTACTCCATACACTTATCCCTAAGAACACAAGCCAGCCCTGGAATACTAGAAAGACAGCCATGTATTCGCTTTTTTTTTTTTTAACCATCAAAAATTTTTAGCAAGCATTTCAGTTGTCAAAAAGACAGGACTGTGCTAATTCTTTTTCACAGACAATGAAGGCAGAGAGCAATTGTGCTTCTGATGCTAATTGTTGTCTTTTACTGAACATGCTAAATTACTTTTCTCTGCATATTACTTTCAGAAACCACATATTAGCCAAGTTTCTGGAGATCTTATCAAATGAACATCCTGGGTACAAAGCACTGCCGATTACTACATGGCATAGCAAGCAGAGGCCTACGTTAAACTCGCACACTCTTGCTCTGTGACCACAGTCTCTGAACTATACCAAGCCCTCTCCTGCATGGGAACGCATCAGGAAAAGCAGCTTTCCAGAGTGGTCTTCTGAGGTGGTGGTCTCGGACTGCTCCCCTCCCCTTGGCTCAAGGGGCCATTGCTGGCAAAAGCAACTGGCAAAGTCGGGGAAGAAAAACACATCAGGCCTTTCAAGTTCAGAGGTACCACTTCTGAAAGGCTCCCGAGTCACAGATAACAGGAAACCAGCACTGCACTAGAGAGATACCAGTTGCCCTGTTCTTCCATTCTTCCCTTGGCATCTGCTGCTGGTGAACCCCAAGCGATAGGGTGCCAGGCTGGCCGGCCCCTGGCCCGATCCTGGGCAGATGTTCTGCTCTTCGGTTAAGCCTCAGAAACGACTGCAGAAACAACATGGGACCAACAGTACCAGGAATACCTATAATACCAAAACGGTGTGTTTATCAGTCCCGCACTCCCAGAGAGCCACCGCAGCGTCGCCAAGATGTTAGCATTTGCTGTTCTCAGACCCTTTGCTTTGGGCTTCCGGGAGGAGGCAGATGTGTAGCTTATCGCTCACCCCACTTTTAGCACACAGAGGGCATTTCAACACTGCTGCCTTTGCTTGCAGAGTCATTGTCGTAGGGAAGTATGTGACCACTAGGCTCCAGCTTGCAGCTAGCGTGCTGTGTTGCTCAACAGTGACAGTTGGGTTTACATCAGCCATCATCCTCTGTGGCAATGAAGTGCTTCCCCAAGACCAGAGTGGCTCTTCAGCTGCAGAAACCATTGTAACAGAATAAAAGGGCATTTTGCTGTACTACATACAGCTGTCTCTCGGTCCACGAGGTGTCATGCTGCTGGGCCTCCCTGTAACCATTGCATCAAACATCTCCTGTTTAGACACAAAAGATCTTCGCAGCTGTTGTTCCCAAAAACCACCTGTCATGGCAGGATCACCTGCTTCATCAGACCCCTTCACACCGGGACAAGAAAAGCCCCACCAAAATCGTGTGGGTTGGTACAACTGCCAACAAGTTTCATCAAAGTGAGAGTCCTGTTTTTCGTAGGCATTGCCTTGACTGCCTGCAATGTTTCTCACACTTCCCAAGAGGAACAGGATACCTTGAAAGACGACTGCAGTCCTCATAACCTGGGCACCCCTTTCTCTTCTTCTGAGACTCTTAAGAGCATATTCATTAAATCCTATGCCTCCACGCTATAGCTGCACTGAGGCAGGCCCACCAAACAGACCAGAGTATCTCCAAAACCCAGCGTCTATTTTCAGCACATCTTCCCTCTTGTGATGGAGCTCCAGACATTCCAGGGCATTTTCCACTCCAGTGAAATTCCATCAGCACACCTCTTCCCACTCAGTGCTTCACGTGATTTTGCCTAGAGCAGGGATGCAGGCTGAAATGCCATCATGTAGCAATTAGGGATTTCTCCCCCTTTCCCAGAGCAGCTGAGCTGCTTGACATCCTTTACTCAGTCAGGTATGAATCAGAGGCAACTTCAGGCAAGAACATGGAAAAATAAGAAAGGGAAGAGGTTTTATTGAACCTGATGGCTTAATTTTATCCCAGGATGCAAATGCCAATGAGCTTTCAAAACCCTCAGTCTGAAGAGTTCAAATACATAAACATCGCCTTTCAAAGCAGCCTATGGAACTTCACACAAATCCAAGAAGGCACATAAAAAGTGTATTTTAAGCAGCACCCCAGCCTTATCCAGACAGTGAGCTTGCACTTGGCACCAAGAGAGACAAGAAATTGCCCATCAGAGCACGTTGCCCGAGCAAGGTATTAGTGTCAGAGCGCCTATTACCCTGCCGAGCAGGTTAAAATGCCAGCAGGCAACGAGACGGGCCATCTGTAGGCTGCCTGCATGGCAGATCGGAGGTCTTGATAGGGTCCGGGCTGTTCTCATGGCTTCCTGTCAAAGGTTGCGTAAACGTGAATGCTGCATCTTAAAATTGGAGCAGGCAGGGTAGCATTGTCAGGCAGAGTAGTTTTTCTAAGCAGGTGCATTTCAAGCCTGATGGGTAGGCTTCGCACACGTGGTGTTCCCAAGCAGGAACAAAGCTGCTCTGGCAGCGTTGAAGAGGGGAAGCCTCAGTGGAGAATTCAGCAGGGCCCAGGGAGCATTTTAAAAACTGTTCTGTATCACTTCCGTATGTTACATTTTGGTTTGAGCTAAGGATTTTCAACTCTTTAGTAGATACAAAGCCAACTTTAGGGCGACCGAGGCAAGGAAAGGGGAGGGAAGCGTGGCGGGGCACGCGCCTCGCACCAGAAGCCGCGGCTCCGCGCTCACGTGGCTCTCGCCTCCCCTCGGACCGCGCTCGCGCTGTCCTCCCGCCCTCCCTCCCCTCCCCTCCCCTGGCCGGCGCGGCCGCTGCCCGAAGGCGCAGGGTGCCCGGGAGCCCTGCTC
>VZTL01017771.1:36780-73440 GCA_013400535.1 Scopus umbretta
CGGGCCGGCCCGCCGGTTGCCGCCGCCGCTTCTGCGATGTGCCGGCGGCTGGCAGATGCCCGGCTTCCGTGACGGGTGGTGCCGTGGAAGCTGCATGGGAACATTCTTTGCAATCCTGGTGTTAGAGGCTCTCCAGGGAAAGAGCTGCTGGTCGGGAAAGTACAAGGAGGACTCTTCAGTCTGGGGGCTGGATTTTATTTTTAAAGTTCATGTAAAAATAATGCAAAGAAAGATTTGTGCCGGCTTGTGGGCCCGCAAGACCGAGTGGCGGAGCAGTAGCAGAGATTTTCCCAGGCAGCTTCGAGCCAGTCCTGCTGAATAACTGCAAGTAAAAGCAGCACTACCGAATTCTTTGCCCTGGGAATCGCCCTCCTACCGGCTCAAACGTGACCTTTGGTACCATTATGGCAGCCACAGCACGCAGCATTCTGCTAGGACCCAGTTGAGACAGACAACAAAGAAGGGTCTGCTAACTACGGTAACCTTAAGGGACTCTTGTCAACCTCCAAACCAAGCAATAATCAAAACCATCACAGCTGCTGCCCATCCCATCCCTCCTCCTCCCAGGTAAATGCCGGCACTGCACCCAAGGGAAGTAACCAGAGGTGGTCTTGCCTTATCAGCTTCTTGCTTAAGCCCCCCATGCTGCCGCCTTTGCTGTCCCCTGCAGCGTAAGGCCAGTGGGAGAGCTTCACAGGTGTTCAACAGGGAACACACAGGGGAGAACACTGATACCAGGAGGTCAGGGCTTTCTCTGACTCATTCTCCAGCCCTGCTTTCAGCCATGTCTGTTCTTAATTGCTATTTTAAGTGAAAAACCTTTCTCTGAAGCCTACAGCTGCCTGTCATACCTCAGATATTTAGAATACCTGCCCTGAACAGGACTGCAGCATCCTCTCCTGCGCATCCCTCCTCCAGATCTCCACCTGTTATGCTACCTGATTGGAGGCAGGCAGTATTAATTGGCTGTAATACTATCACTGGACAGACATGCAGCGTGGATTCATTATCACATTAGACCTTACAGCTTGAAAGCAGTGCCTTCCCCTTGCTCTTAGCAGTTCATCCATCTTGTGTTTCAAACTCTTCAAGGCAGGGGTAGTTATTTATCACAATCATTCTGCAATACAATCATGTTTAGATATATATTTGTATGAGAGGTCAGGGCCTGACTCATACAGGGCCTATAAACAGACAGGAGAGAGGCAATCTCTGCCCCAGCAGACTTGCAGAATATGGAGCACAGACAAAACCGAGAAGGCAGCTACCATGATAGAAGTACCAGGTGCCAGATCACATGAGTGGATCCTCAAGTTCAACCCCTGAACTGTTGACAACAGCCCCAGGCCTCCGTGGCAAAGTGCATCTTAAATATAGTGATGATTTTAAGTTGCTCAGCTCCTAATTAACACACCTAAAACTTATTACTCTTACTGCTGCCACAGTCTGATGCCAGGCACCTAATTTAAGTTCCCAAGCTAAGAGCCTAGCTCCCTTGCTAGGCACATCATTGATGTAGAAATGCAGATCCCACATTGCCTAGGAGCGCCTCCAGAAGATGCACCATAACTACTGCCTGTCCTGAGCTGGCTTCTGGAAAGGCCTTTCCGTCTGCATGGACCACAGAGGGAGTCAAGGCTTCCAACTTTGGCTCCATTGGAGATGCCTGCTTTACATAGAATAACTACTTTCCTTCTGATTCCTCTTTAAAAGATTCCCACCTGCCCATATAATTTTGGGTGGCTCCTTCTTGGGCATGGAAAGCTTCTCTAGAATTGTACTTTGTATGACATCCAAAGGTGGTCTATGCTCCCCATCATTGCCTTAATGGAAGACATGTGCAGGAATCCCAGCGTGATTTTTGCACCCCAAGACCCAGAGATGCACACACAACCTTCCCAACTAAAGCAAATCGACAGTCTTCAGAAGGACAGGTACAGGCTGCACTCTGCAGTGGCAAAGCAGACTTTCAGCACACAGAGGCTGGGCAGCTTTGACTGTCAAGGCACAGAAATCAGCTTTACCGTCTTTCCCTCATTGGCATAGCTTTGCATCCTTCAGCCTGACCCTCGCAAAGGTCCTTCTCACTATCTGGCAGTTACAGTCCCACAAGTTTTGCAGGTGTTTCCAGTTGGGATGAGCATTGTAACAAGTTTTATGCTACTAATGCTCCAAGACAAGGGAAACTTGAAGAACAAAAGGGATAGGTGAGCAAAAGACCACACCATGCAGCCAGCACTGGGCGTGTGGATGAGGTGTCAGCCTCACTGCAAGTGAGTACTCACCACTGGAATGTCCTGCAGGAAAGGGGCCAGTGGCAGCATGGGGGCTGAGAGGATGCGAAATGAGGTGAGGAACCGAGCTGACCTGCAAGCTGCTCACATCCTGAGGGAGAAGAACCAGCCCTGAGGAGAGCTGTGCCAGCATTTGGCTCTATAAATAAGTGCAAACAGGTGGGTTTGGCTGGGCTGAGGAGTGTGATGGCAGCTGCAAATCAGAGTGGATCAGGGGCAAAAAAAGAGACAGTATTACTCTGCAAGAACACCTGAGCTGAATCAAGAGTATCTGCACTTCACAGTGGGGATCAGAGTTCCCATGAGCAGGTGGGGAGGGAGAGCAAAGGACAATGCAGATGAAATGGCAGCGCCTGCTCCGTAAGCTGCACAGCCATGCCGAAGCACCTCGCTCCTGCAGCAAACCTGGAGCTCTCCTGCCAATCTGTGTGGGGTTCTGGCTCCCATTCCCGGGGTCCCACAAGCTTTCCTGCTCACAGCTACCCAGAAGTCCTTCATCCCTTCTGAGCGGCTCCCAAGTCACGCTGTCAGTGGTGCAATTTGTCAATGAAAACGTGTTTTGCAACATCATTTTCTCAGGGACTGAAACATTTTGTTTCTCTATTCAGGGCCACATTTTTTCACTTTAATCAATCTTTCAGAGATCAATAAAAATATACATGCATACTGAGTGGGGCACGGTCCTCCTCAAATTTCCTTTCATTTATTTGATAAAGTGAAAGGGTCCTCCAGTGTCTTTCCATACGTAACATTTTTTACTTACAAAAACATGGAAAGAATAAAATAAACACATATTTCAGATACTTGTTCCTTTCAGCTATTGGTTCTTAGCCTTCTGCATCATGTTCCCATGAGAAAAATAAAAAGCATTTCTTACTTCACGTGACCTGAGAGTTTTTTGTCTTTTAAACTTTTTCTCGCTTTATACAGATGGACACACAGTGTGACCGTAGCTTGAAAGCAAGTTTGTCTTCTCCTATTTTGATACTTCACATAAAAAAGATCAGAAGCATTTTACTTCTGACAAAATCCTGGCTTTAGCATCTCTCTGAAGTTTGCCAGACACTGAAAACTTTTGACCAGTTAGATGGTCCTCCCCCAGACCGGCCACTGCTGGTGGGTACCTGCTAGGCATAGCGGGCCTTCGGCCTCAGTGCTGAAGCGCAGCTATCCTCTCCCTCCCTCGGTGCAGCGCAGCAGAGAGAGACGCAGGGGCTGAGGCGGCAGAGCTGGAGGCAGGTGCTGCGTCTGAAAGGCGGCTTGAGTCCTCCAGGGCCCGAGAATCCAGAGAGGGGGTAGGAGCCCTGGGGGCCGTGGGAGCTGCTGCCAGGGCGGCCGGGGCAGCCCTGCCAGTGCTGCCCAGAGTCCAGCCTGCTGCCGCCGCCACCAAGCTTTTATCCTGCCCATCTGGTTAGAAAAGAGGTCCCGGAGACCACCGTGGTGGAAACTCCTTCGGCAGGGAGAACTTGAAAGGCAAATGCCCCTAAAACCTTCTGCATTTCAGCTGTGGGCCTGATTTAAATGTATTAGCAGAAGAGTCTGATAAGGTCCAGTAAAGGCCTAAGTGGCACAATGGGACTGCTTCCCATTTTCTTTCATTCCTGGCTTTAAAGGATGGTTTTTCTTGCAAAAGAAAAGCTTCCTCCCTCCTAACCTGCAGCCCATAGCGCCGCGCAGCAGTGGGTGGCACAGGGTCGAGCAGACACCCCGGGTGCCCTCTGCGGGACGCGATCCGGCCGGCGCAGCCTGGCACTGACGGGTGGGAGGCGATGTGCCAGCCATCCCGACTCGCAGCCTGGAGAAGAGGAGGGGAAGGCAGCACCCCCCCACCCAGCAGTCCCACCTCTCCACAGCGCAGGGCTGCTTGCACAGAGCAGGGCGCAGCCCTTCCCCATCACCTTGCTTTCACCAGGACCAAACTCAGTTTCTGTCAGGAGCGCCCAGCTCTGTTGACAGTGCTGAATAGAAGAGGCCATTCCCTGAGCCCTGGGGTCAAACAGCACGGAGTCGGTTGTGTCCACATTATGAAGCTCTTAGTCCTTGGTCTCCAGCGTGTGGAAGCCCTGTGGTCCTAAGGCGTGAGACTTAATTTTTCGTGCGGTTTTCTTTCAGTTCAAAGCACATGAAAGAACACACATCCTGTGCTGCAATCCATCAGAGCAGTGTTTTCATAGCATGAAACCATATGCTTGCCTATGCTGCCTATTGGCAACGGTTCCTGCTTTATGATATTGTCCAAACAATGTTGCTTGCCCATGCTGCCTATTGGCAACGGTTTCTGCTTTACGATATTGTCCAAAAAATGTTCAGGCATCATTTTGGAGAGCATTATTAGCAGAGGCTAAAATAGCGCCAGGGTGTGGTGTGAGCTAATAATTAAGCAGGACAGATGATCACTGGTCCAGTGCTTAAGCTCTCAAGCTGGCAATGTTTTGTTCAGCAGCCTAAGACATAGCCTGGGAATCAACTGAAGCTGTAGGGACGTGATCAGGGAAGTATGTAGTTTATACACTGCTCTGCCAACTGGGACATCCCAGAGCATCAGGGAGCCTTGGGCCTTCCTACATTACTCTTTTTTTCTTCTTTTTCAGTGACTATGAGCCACTATACCATGATTCAAGCACTGTAATATTTATATCCTCATCTAAAGCATCACAAAATTAGTTCTACCATGAAGGTTGGTTTGAGACAAAAGAGCGAGAACATGAATGATGAAGTATTGCACACTGTGCGAGAGAGGTTCAGGAAGGAATGGCACGTGGTGGACATGCTAGGTCTGTGCAGCAAGCAGAGCGTTGCCACACGGAGGGCTGGAGGAGGCTTTTCTCCAAGGAGAGTGACAGCATTCGAGCATCACAGGTAGCATCGGTGGTGCCATGCTCAGGTATTGTGGATACTAAAGCAACAGGGATCAGGGCTGCATGCAGTGATGAAGGTTTTGAAGGGCTGCCCTTGTTGTTCTTCTTCAACTGCCCAGTAAGCGACTTTACTCCCACTACTAGTAGGGAACAGAAATACTGCTGTACTGGGACTGGGAAGGAATCATTGCTGATTATTCCTAAAATCCAGGGTGGTCCACACTTGGTGGAAATGTAGTTAAAAACATTTTGGGGTCATTAAGCTAAAAGAAAAAACATTTAAGAACAAAGACTTTTAATGTGTTTTGAAGGACATTAGAATCTTTTAAACAGCTCATTTTCTTCTCTTGAGTGCAGCAGGAATTACTCACAGTCAGTAATGTATTCAATCCAGCGTGTGTCTCGTCCCCCCCCGCCATTTTGTCTGTTTGACTCACTATTTAAAACAATTTGCTTGTTCCAGTCTGAGAACACATCCTCCGTGTGCAGTCACTTTGCAGGCAGCTCCCAGCCCAGGTGCACTAGTCAGAACCTGACCTTCCCAGTGGATACACCAAGCTCATACGAGATGAGTCTGTTCCCAATGAGATGGCCATTAACAAGGGACTGCCTTTTCTGCTGCTGTTCCCTAATTTATTATTTGTTCTCAGCAAGCTCTGACATTGGTTCAAGTTTTCTAAGATATTTCTACCAGTCAGTTTGTCCACGGACTGTTCATGGAAAGTGAGGGCAGAAGAACATCAAACTCTAATTTATTTTCAAAAAGGGAGACTACAAAGAGATGTCTGCCCTCTGTGGCATCTGTTTCAAGCCTCACATCTGGGGTGGGAAGATTCGTATGAGTGGAAAGGCACTTTGGCCCAGCATAAGTTGGTTCCCTGCAGCACATTCCCAAGCTGCTTACTGAGACCAGATTAAGATGATTTAAGTGGCAGGGGTTCTGTCCCCTCACCTTGGAAAATGCTGCCAAGGTTTTACAGATCTTGCTGCTAGGACATTTTTCTAACTGGGTTTCAATCTTAAATGTCCTTTTGCACAGTTTCATCCCGTCAGTTTCAGATACAGGCTAAAATTAAAAAGAACGACATGAAATGAAGCCAAGGGAAATGCATTAAGTCATGTTTGCAGAGCACATTGAGAGAACAGGACAAAATGTCCTTGGGAGGACAAAGAAATTGATTGTTAATAATATATCTCATGGTGCAGGCACCAAAGAAGTTTTACAACCTCTGTGAAGTCAGCGTGTTAACCTTATGGTGCAGACCTGCACTATAAGCATAGTGAGCACAGGGATCAAGGTAGCTCAGGGCACAAGATTACAGGGTGTGTGTCTAGATCTTGTGAAGCACCAAGCAGCCCTGAGTCCTGCCACCACACAGTCAGAAGGTCTTCTCCAGCGCTGGGCACCTACACAGGAATCTTCTGGACCTGCTGTTTTGCTGGATGCGCACAGCAAGTGGGTAACTTTTAGGAGCAGGGTTCAAACTCAAGAAAAGTCATTAATCTGACTCTAAGTATCTGACAAACCTTGTTTAATTGTATGAGAGTTAAACAGCATAGAGGGAATTGTAGTGGTCACTTCACTGAAGATGAATTACTATTCTAAACCCTGGGTAGAAGATCTGAGTCCAGTGACAACCTCTGACAGTAGCGGTGATCATCCCATATACATTTGGCAAACAAAAGAGAGTCTTAAACTGATTTAATCTTTCATGCTTTTTGTAATCATCAAGTTCAGATGAGAGTCATGCTGCGGATGGAAGGAACAGTCCAGGTCAGCAAACCCCAGTATCCGTCAGGAGAGAGAGATAAGAAGATGGATGAAGAGGAGACATTTGACCAGCGTGATGAAAGATGGCAAAAAAAGGGAATGCCAAAACTCAGCAAAGACAAATTAAACAAAGCGGGGATTACTCAGTGAGTGGAGCAGCAGCAAAGCAAATTCTAAACATGCTGGGACATTGGGCCAGTCCTGAACCCTGGACCATCTGCATCAGCGCCAATGGTTTGCCTTTGACAGCTTCAGCTGCCAAGGGGGAAGAATTGGGCAGAAATTCCAGATGAGGAGATCCAGATGTCCTCACAGCAGGTACAGCACAGATGGCTACAGTGTCTTTTAGGTAACGCATCGGAGTCCTAATGGCAGCAACATGTATAACAAATGAGGTCACCAGGACTGATATTATTACAACAAATTCCACAGGAATTAATCACGTTTGAGCCATAATGATAACAGAGTGTTGGTGAGCGAATTCTCTCTCAAGCCTCCCATCCCTCTGGCACTTGCTTGTAGGCCAGTTTCTTGGGATGGGGCAAGGGCTGTTTTCTTTCAGAAGAAAACAAGCTTTTCTTTCAAAAGAAGCAGACTCATTTAGGCTGATTGAGGTTTATTCTCAGGTAGGTCAGGTTTTTGTAGTGTAAGCCATTCCAAAACCGCAGTATGGTATATTTTTGTAATGTTTTTGCGTTGGGTTTTTTAACTCTTTTCCATGCAAAGTACTGTCAGGACCCTGGGAAAGTTCCCCCACCAGCCTTCTGGCTTTGAGATAAATGTAATCTCTTTATACAAACACACACTTACATAGCTTACACCAGCCTAGTGCTGGATGTAGCATTCGCCATAAATCACACCACTTCACTGCCATACCAAGCCTAAAGCACAATGAAAGAAACATCTCAGTGAATGTCCATCTTCATTTTTGTTCTTCAACAGCAGGATACTCTAGTGAAAGGTTTTTATTAGTTCTCGCACCAAAAAAAGTTTGTGAGATCTCCAGATAAATTTTTTCCTGAATTAATATACCACATAGATCAACATATATCAATAAACAGAAACTCTCATGACCATGAGAGGGAAAGCCCATGCAGGCAGAGGTGCTCGTGTGCATGTGTGTGAGATCAGTAGGTCTGGTAACAGTGCTGACTTCCAGCGTGCCCGTCCTCCCGGATGCTGCATGGCTGACAGGCTTTTACCAAAGGAATGAGAGAAATAAAATAAAGAGAACTTTGACCAAACTGCTGGAAATCAGAGCAGTTGTTAGCCGAATCGTGCATCACAGTGAAGGTTAAAGTCAGGTTAGTGGCAGTGGGTTATCCACAGGCTATTTTTCTCAATCTGGTCATCCCAGAATAGCTGCTGTGCTTCAGTTTCCAATACAAAAGCTGTCTCTGTTGCTCACATGTAGTAAGCAGGAAACCAGCAGGAAAGAGTGAAGATTCCACAAAAATTCCGCCTTTTCCTGTATTACTGGCCGTGCTGATGCTTCCTCTGCTCAGCTCTTGTTTGACTCCTGGGCACCCATCCAGATTCACCCTCTGGCAGGAGACAAAAAGTGCCGTTCATAGACTGAAAATTGGAGCTTCAGTCTTGAGAGACCATTTGGCTGACAGATGTTTCTGCTCGTCTGTCTCCATCATAATTTTTTTCTCATACTAATTCCTGTCCTAGGAAGTGCGTGGCACTAGTGCAAAGAAGGGGGGGGGGGACACCCACAAAAAAATGAAAACATTTTAAAGGCCTTGGGACATGAATTCTTAAACACCATAGGTCCGATTATGCCTGGAGGGGTGCGCCTGTACCTCTGGGTCTGGGTGGGAGTCTGCCTGCAATGAATATTTCATGCAAATCAAAGGGCAGATGTTATACAATGTCTCTCAACTTCCATTTCACAGAAGAGGGAGCGTCAGCAGTCCAACGGTTCACAGAAATGTCTTACAAAATTTGCAAAGCGGAGCCCCAGTCCTGCAATGAGTAGGGACACCTCTGTCTGTGCAGAGCTTGTCGCCAGTGTCAAGGCCTTTGACATCCCTCTTAATGAGGGATGCGTTAGAGCAGAAGGTCAGTAAAGTATTGGGTGAAGGTCAGTAAAGTATTGGGTAAAGCTCAGGAGGAATTCTGCTTTCTTAATTCCTTGAGAGGATCCGATCTCATCTTATTTTTGCCCCCTTCAGTGAGTCCCCGATGGATTAAACTAGCCCATAAACAGGGAGCACAAAGCTCAGTATGTTTTGTCTTTTGAAACCACCTTCCTCACAAAACCACCTTACACCCTGACAGCTCTTTGGCTGCTTTTCTGCACCCAGTGATGGATGTCAGCACCCATCCTCTTGCTGGCTGTGTCCTCTGTCCTCCACTGCTTCTCTTCTCCCTGCCTCTAACCAAGTACACCCTCCTGGAGGAAAGACTGGCCATATCACTGCTGTGATAAAGGGAGATAGTTGTGAGGGATGTGAAATAACTCCTGAAGCTGTGCTTGTAACAAAGCTAAGGAATGAAGGTGATCTGTTGATAGTGAAGGGGTATCCCTTGCAATCCTGTGCTGGGATAAACATATCAATAAGTGATATTTTACTTTCTCCTTAAGTCTTTTGATTGCAGCTACAGCTTTGATGCAGTCCATCACCTGCTCAAGTCAAGCCGAAGTCAGCATAGTCAGCCCATATTTGCTTGACTGATTATATAAAATAGATGAGTGTTTGTCAGGTCCTCCCCTGCTGCATAGGTATAACCTTGTACCCCTGCTACAGCTAAGCAGAAGCAGAAGTAAAGCAAGAGAGAGCAGCTTAGGATACAGAGTCACCTTCGTCAAGGGATACTAAAAGCTTGGAAGATAAGCAGGTCCTCTGAGCCATTGATACTGAGTAAATTTAGGAGCAGGTTAGGTAAGTGCGATTGCTCATCACAGCAAACAGTGCAAACTATTTCATTGTTTAGCATAAAAGATAATTCATGAAGAGCTGTATTACAGCTCTGCCTTCTGTGAGAGATGTACTGGTTTACTTTTTTGTGTATGACTGGCTTCTCTATGTGAGACATGAGGCTAGAGTTTTCACCAGGGCAGGAAAAGGTGTTCAATGTGTCTGGATGGAGCAGGACAGGAAAATGAAGGGTTATAGTTTGCCAAGCCATGTTTACAGGCCCTGAGGACCTCCTTCAGATCTCATGGTCCCCCCGATAGTTCTGACACACGCCAAGGCCTGAAGCTCTGCAAAGGGCACTGGGATATGTAGGGCTTCCCAAGAGCAAGTGAATACTTTGGGCTGTTGTTTTTCTTCTTTCCTCCCCAAACAGACAGTGGCACAGGATGGGGGTCCTCCAACTTCTGCAAGAATCAAGATAATTTTCAATGGCATTTCAAAACAATGCCTTTTAAGGAGAAGAAACCCATGCCAGCAAGTTGTGTACATGCGTCAGCTACCCAAGAGCCTGAAATGGTTTCCACGGTGCAGATCTACAAAGCCACTGTGGAGTTGTTACAGAAGGTAACGCTAGCAAGCCTGGGGGAGTGAAAGGAGAAACCCAGCAGAGCTCACTGATACCTAAGTTTTACCTTAACCCTATACAAATCTATGTCTTTGGATGTGTAAGTGGCGCCACCATCCAGCTCCATGTAATGCACCCACTGCAAAAAACAGGCGAGATGTGCGAGGGGCATCTTTACTCTTTGGCAAAGGTTTAATGATCTAAATAAAGTGTGAGGAAAGAAGGAAGAGAGATGTCTGCATCTGCAGTGCAATGTTGGTGCTGCGCTATGCCTGTGACCCAGCTCCCCTCCAGGTCCCCAACGAGCTTCCACGGCAGGCTGTGACGGGCACGGGCCAATGCAAAGGGCAGATTTTCTTTGAGATGGTAAAACTCTAGCCCCTCACACGAATGGCCAGAAATGCGTTTTGGTACAGTTCCCAAGTTGAGTGCGGCGGTTCAAATGAATAAAGAGGGTGACAGAGACGGAGGTCACCTCTTCCTCCCGGCGGGGTGCCAGGCGGCCGGCTTCCCCCAGCTCCCCTCTGCCCTTACAGCAAACCCCGTGAGGGCCAGGCCAGCAAGGCGCTGGGAACCCAAAAGCAGGGTCAAAGCAAAGCGAGGAGGGTTTTGTCTCTTGGAGGCCCCCTGAGCGCCCATCTCTGCCTGGATGAAGAGGGGAACGGGAAGAGGAAGGAGGGAGAGCCTAGGACAGTGTACGGTCCCCAGCAGCCCCACGAGGTTTCAGACCACTGTACCGCCGGGCTGCGTGCAGGCTCCACACCGAGATCCTGCAAGGGGGAAGAAGATGAGCAGTGGAAACAGGAAAAATTTGCAGCAGCAAATTCCCCTGCTCTGGGACAGGGAAATCGCTCTATTTAGGACTTGTCATTTATTTTTAACACAGGCTCTTGGACTCACGTGCTGTTGTTACAGCTCTTACAAAAGGAGGGCGGAGGGGTTTCCTTGCAGCAAGGCGTCTGTGTCGCACTGGGCACAGGATGGGCTTGGGAGGTTTCTGATTCCAGGAATGTGACTTTTTATAGATCCTAATCCAGGAAATACAATGATGTGGCCAACTTCTACACTGAGATACACACCGTGCAGCCCTTGCACACTAGGCAAAGAGTAACCAGAGGAGCACAGCAATAGCACAGGCACAAACTTGGAGATACGAAGACTGGAGAGAAGTTATGGATTTTAATTGGAAATACAGCTGAGAGGAATACGAAAATTGTACAAAGGGGACATTAAGCTAACTAGTAACCCAAGAAGTAAAACATCCTTATAGTGAGATATAAGCTCACAAGAGAAATAGCAAAAGCCTTTGTATTTTAGCTGTGCAATTTTTACAACATTGCAACCCCTAATAATTTTTAAATCCATCTCTCAGGCCTTTCAACCCTATGCTAGACAAATCCCTGGAGCATATTCATAGAGGATACTGTACTTGTATTGAAACTGATTACAACACCAACAGAGGCAAAAAGCTGAAAATATAAGTGGAGTGATTTTTTTCACGATTGGAAATAGTGGCCTTAGAGAAGCTATACATGCTGGTGCTTATACACACACACGTGCCCAGCTTGAAGGGAAAACACATAAAAAGACAAAAATAATGCACAATGCTTTAGATTGGTCTGGGATGGTCACACAGCTCCACTCTGCCTTCTCTTGAGCTTATATGCAAATTGTTGAAGCAGCTTATCAACTTTAATATGCTCAGGGAGTTTGACAAAGTCAGACCGCTCTAATCATCACCCTCTTTCAGCCTACTTTAATGATGAGTTAATTGCCCGTGATGAGACTTTGATTTTCTTGGAATGCCTTAGCCCTTTGTAATTTTCAGGCTCTGGCTTATTCACAGGCATTTTTATGAACAACTGCTGTCCTTCTTGAGTAATAAAGGAAGACAGTCCCACAAGGGAAACTGAGCTACAGTCTATGTGTGCATGAGGAACCTGTCAATTTTATTTCAGCCTTTAACCAGGTTTCATCTGCCCCTGTGGAAGTCAATCCTACAAGGCCAACACCCTTTTTCTCTCCAAACTGTACCTTTACATGGGATTTTTCACTCAGCCAATGATGTAGCTGAATGGAAAATAATCATGGAGCCAACAGTTTTCAACACTGAGCAAAGCCTATGCTGCTGCTGGAATCTAAATTGGACAGCTTGAGGCTTTGGGGCTTTGCAGCAAGGACTCTTTAAATTAGGAATGTGTAAAGACTTTCCCGTGGTTTGACACATGGGCAGCATTCCATAAATGCATCACAGAAATTAAGTATAGAAAAGACCTGCTGATAGGTCTAATCCATTTTGCTTGGATAGCAGAGAATTGGTTTCTATGGGACAGTTTGCATTGTTTGCTTGAGAAAAGTTTAACATTTCCTAGGTGTTGAAGCTTCCACCAATTCTTTTCAGGAAACAGTTAACGGCCGAACAAGTCTCAGTGTCAAGAAATTTTTTCCAAGATTCTTCCTACTTTTCTTTTTTTTTTTTTTTTTTTTTTTCCCCCCACAACATACAGCTCCTAGATAAGTCCTCCTGGACTGTTATAAATAATTTCCTTTCCACCTGAGTGCTTACACTGCCAAATTTTTCTGGTGTGCTGCATGAACTAGGCAGAGGACAGGATTATACATATTGTGATCTCCCAGTTCAATCCTTTTTTATTTCTTCACATGAACTTTTCCCTTAAAATCCCCAATCAGCAAATTTTTCTTTTCTAGACCCTCCCTGGTTAGATCACTGCCTTTTCAGCAAAACGGTGAGATGGATGGATGAAAGTCTCACAAGCACGAGACACAGCATACACTACTCAGCGTTTTGCCTTCCTTAGAATGAGTGTGCTGTAGGGGTTTTTCATAGGCTGTAACACCCTGCATGTTCCTGAGCTGTCAGTCATTTTGGCATTTGTTTTATCTTTGACCACAAGTACAGGTTTTAGTATTGGAAAGTATGCCAAGGCTTTAGCAACCAGAGCACAAGCTCCTCTTCAGTACTTGTTTTGTTCATGTTCAATGCATAATGGAGTTCTCATCTTGGTGTTTGTGGAAAGCTTACTCACGGCATTTAGCCACTCTTTAATTTGGCACAGTAGATAAAAGTTAGCACGGTAGCTCTGGAATGAGGTGTGTTGGCAGAAGTGCTGGGTCTGGATCTAGAAACGGAGCAGCAGAGACGGGAGATAACAATACCATTGACCAGGACCATGTTCATCGGTGGGGCTTGCAGCTGAGATAGCGTGGCACCATTTAAACACAGCTGTATGAGCAGTCAGGACTGCGGTTGGTTGGAGCATGAATAAGTTAAGAATGGGTCTGGTGGAGAAAGGCTCTGGTGGAGAGCACTTGGAAATTTTTGCCTTTCAGGGGAAGACCTTCTGAGGCCTCAAAGACCCTCTCATTCATCTTCTTTCTCAAGACAGGGCACTCATCCAGCTTCTCGCTTGTACAATGCAAACTGAGAGGTACTCCATTCTTTGTTAAGTGCTGTGATCTGCAAATGAAAAGCGCTATTTAATTTGGAAAATCAAGTACTATTTGCATGTAGGTAAATAAAATGCAAAAATGCTATTTCTGAGAAAAATATTTTAAGATTAAAAACACCACTAAAGAAAGTCTGTTGCCTTTTGTTCCCTCACCAAACACGAGTGAAACAGTGAAAATGATTATTCAGTTCCACTCAGGTCTGCTGCTGCTGCGTCTGATGATGGGTGCTAAAACACTGTACAGTGAAGTTTGATTAATTTGCCTGATGGGGGGCAGTTTTTGTATCTTCTGAGAATAAACTTTGTCCTCTCCCAAATTATTCACGTCTGGCATTCCCTTCCATTGACAGTTTGCAGGAACAAATGGGAATAAAGCAGGACTCATGGGACTGCAGTTCAGTGCAGCCTTGATACCCAAATATTCAGGTGCATGAGAAGTGACAAACAAACCCAAGACTGACTGCAGCCAAGAAAATATGTATTGAGTCTGGTTTGGGGTTTTTTTGCACATTTTCTGTGTCCTCTTTGCTGATTTGTTTAGCCTAACATATCTTTATTATGTATACAGGAGAATCTGGGGCTTCTCCAGGAGGATTCACGTCACTTCACTAGAAGTTTATAAACATTTTGACAGTTCTCATACAGTTCAGGTTGGGTTTATATTCATACAGTGAACTACACTTGTGTGTACTTTCAAGTGCTAAAGATTTATTCATTCTCCTTTGCACTCCCTAGAAATGCAGTAGCAATTCCTAATCTGGCCAGATTGCTTTGGGCTCTGGAACAAAGTTTTTCTCTTTCACAGAGATGTTAAAACTGGATCAACCTTAAGCTGGAAACCCATGTGCTCAACTTCTGTCTTGATCTGTTAGCATAAGCCTTTCCATCAGGAGGACAGTTCAAAATGATGGCTGCCATTGCATTCTCTCATTCTGAGGGGTTTTTATTATCCTTTCCTGTTTATTTACGTTTTTGATGAATGGGATCATAGTGGAAAATGATTTATTCAACCAGAGAAGATACTGTAGCCTCTGCAGACTGCATCTTTTCCTGTTACTCCTAGAGATGCACCCACCATGCGCCAAGCTCAGGAAACCTTGCTGGAACTTTCATAGAAAAGATCAGCACTGGGCGCTTCCCAGTAGCAATGTCCGCAGGGTAAAAGGTAGAGAATGGATGTGCTGCCTGCCCACAGACTGGTGGCCGTAGTTCCTTCTTCCAGATGAAGCAGTGAATAACCTCCTCTCCCATTTTTTGAGACTGATAGTGATGTGAATGATCCTTCAAGCAGGCAGGTGAGCGCCATTTCCTTCAAGTGGCCGGTGAGGAAACAGGCAGACGAGTGCATTCCCCAAGGTCAGGTGCAAACAGGAGGCAGTTGCTGGAGAAGAACCCACGACGCCCGTCTCTCTCAGGCAACCAGTGAGGACAAGCTCAATGTGCCTTTGCTGCCTGAAGCCTTGCCCTCCCAATCTGTGTGCCATCGTTAACATAAACGCATCGTCAGCAGGCCCAGGCAGCCTGGAAACGGACGGTTTCTTCAAGAGGGCTTTGCAGAACTGGCACCAGTAAAACACGTTCCTCATGCGTATTTTGGAGCACGTGAGAAACTGCTCTCTGTCGCAGGGAGCGGGTACCTTGTCCTTGGAGGCATATCAATGCTGACAGCGTAACTGCAGGATGGTTCAGCAGGGATAGGATCGCACTGACCCCCTTGGGAATAAGCCGGTCTGGGAGCTCTCTGCTGGATATGGCCCTCACAATCTTCCTGGAGGTTGTTGAGAGAGCAAAACCAGGAGGCAGAAAGCTGGGTCCATCAGCGCTGTGCCGTTTCTCACATCCGCTCCCCCAGCACCATCCTGCTCACATCCTCTCGCCACAGCCCCTGCCCTGTCCATGTCAGTCCCGAGTTCGTATTTCCTTCCATTGTTCCCCAACAACTACTTGGGCAATACCCTTCCCAGCCTTGTAGGCAGTCTTGGCCGTTCAGTGTGAACCGATGGATGGGCTTTAAACAACAGGACAGAATAAACATTTGCTTTTCCTCAGGTTTCCCTGCCCCAAGTGCCCCCGTACCCATGCACATGCTGCAGTCAGATGTCTTTCTTCTCGTGCCCATCGACTCAGGGATGGAGGGTGGGAGGGTCTCAGAGAGATTCTCACGTCGTCTTGCCCCTTGAACAAATTGCGCTCCTGTTAGAGCTGCCAGCACAGACCAGCTCAGCGCTGAGCTCCTGGGCTCTACTTTCCCCCTCGCCACCATTTCTTTCCGAGCATTCGATGTGAGCTATATTTGCCAAGCTGCTGAGCACCTCCATCCAAAGTCCTAAAGGTCAAATTGCAGCCAAAGTCCTTGGAGTTTATTTCTCTTTTCTCCTCTCTTTTTCTCCCTTATCAGCAAACATCAGTTTGCCAGTGAAGACAGGCAGAAGGAATCAGCAGTCCTGAGCAAACCAGGAGTACTTGTTCAAACCAGATGCCCCCAATATTTCCAGCATCCAAAGACATCTGTATCCAATTTATTTATCCAGAAAACCTGAAAAGCTGTGAGAAGTCAAAAGATGGTAATTTTTTATTTTTTAATAGTTTAATTTCAACCTACCTAAGGTCAATTTGAAAAAAAAAAGAAAAAAGAAAGATACAATAGGGATTTTTTTGTTCAATTTTAACAGTAAACAAACCAGAAGAAAAATAAACTTGGTTTGGTTTGGTTTCATTTCATTTCATTTTGTTTCATTTCTGAAATGATTTGGCCTTGGTGTAAAAAGGTAAAGAAACAGAAACAAATATGTTATTGGCTTGTTAATTTGTCACAGGAGCCACAAAAATCCATTGCTGAGATTGTTTTATTCCTAACTAGTATCTATCAACTCTATGGTGTCCCACAATGACCCCTTCAAATCCTTGGGAATATGGGCAGCAGAAGAGCTGCTCGTTCTATCCAAATGCCGATGTGATGAGGAAGGGTGTCAGCACGACCAGCTTGCCACAAACTCGGTTACATTGCTCGTTAGCCCTGGTGCTCTTACTTGTCTGGTAAGCACACTCTGTGCCCCAGGACTTGCACAGGGATGGACTTTTATTTCCTAATAGTGCAATGGGCCTCACCGTTCAAGGAGGGATGATGGCAGTCATATATATGTGGGCACTGCTGCATCTTTGCAGAAATCTTCTGGGGATTTCTGGCTTCCTGGAGAGCTCTCAAAGCCGCTCCACCTTTGGAAGCATGCAGGACAATGGTGTTAGAGGGCAAGGCTAACATCTTGGAAATCTTCCGTGCTCTTTTGTAGAGTGGGTGAGGTCACAGGCAAATTAGCAGGTTGTTGGAAGACCAGGACTGTTTCTAAACATCTATTATTTTCCTACTAGGAATTTTTAGCACCCCAGGAAGACACTGTCCAAGGCAGGAGCCAGTGAGGAAAACTCTTTGATCACACTTTGGCCAATCCAGTCCCCAGTGATGCTTCTAAGGGTTAGACAATTTTGCAAAACTCCTCCACCCAATTCAAAGCACTGTGACTAACTCTCCTGCGTACAGCCCATTTCCCCAAACAGCAATCACAGGCTGCAGACAGCAGACAAAACCTTCCGACAGGAGACTGGTCATGCCTGAGTGGTGTCCTCAATACAACCAGTTCAGTGCAGCATGGCGGAAGGAGCGTTAACATGGGTGTGATACCCTGCCGAGGAATTCCAGTGTCACTAAGTAATTATTTGTAATAACTCAAGAGTAACAATTTCCATATGTGGGACCCAAAAACAAGAACTACAAGTCGGGAGATGCTTTCTCCAGCTTGTTAGATGAGAGCAGGATTTCCACCACCTCTGAAATAAGATCTGTCCTGTTTTCTATTCTGGTCTCCATCACCCCACCAAAATAAAATCGGGTGAAGACAGATACGTCAGTGAGCAGAGCTGGAATTTTTGCTAGAGGGTTGGGGTGGGGAGGGGTTGGCATGGACTGAACTCTCAACACCACGATCATTTGTTACTGATTAAGGAGCCTGGACAGATGCACCTTTCACTTCCAGTTTAGATGAAAACCTTGACTGTCTCTTCTGGGATGGCCAGTTTCACTCGGTGAGACTAGGAAGTCCCCGAGACGAGCCTCCCGTATGGTGTCCAGGCTTTTTCAGGACTGACCAGAATGTGGAAAATCAGAAATAGAGTGAAACTTGGGGACGGATACAAACTAAGAAAGTGGGACTGAGGGCTTACTAAGAACTTCCACCGAATGAGGTCTGTGTGCTTCCCTGCACGGAGGAATGGGATTTTCCTTTACCCATCCTTCAGAGAGCTCCTTTGTCCAGCTGGGCAGAAAAAGCCAGGAAGGTAAAGGTTAATGCCAACAAGGTTCTTTAGCTGAATGGTGTCTTTTTTTTCTCCTCCACTCCCCATTCCCCCCATACACACACAGAGTCTCACACACATACACTTCCTGAAGCAAGAGGAAAGGAATTCCCTGTGCAGCCAGATGGCAGGACATGGGCCAGGACCTCCGATGACACCACAAGCCGGTGCGTTCTTCGCCCGCCGTGCCCCCACGCCAGCACCACCTTCAACCCTCCCCAGCCGCACTGAAAGCCGGGTCACTGGGACCAGAGACACACACACAAATGTTTTTCTGTTCCTCCGTCCACAGCGTCATCTTGGCTGTAGCCTGCACAAATCCTCTGGCTCCCTGCCAGGCCACAGGGGTTTTTTTCCCCCCTCTCTCTGCCAAAGCAAATTGACTTCTGACACCTTCCCTTATGTTTTCATCCTTTAAAGGGAGGAAAGCTGAAAGCCTGACTTCGCTGCATTCACTTGCACGCCTTCTCTGTGCTCTCCTGCCTGGATGTTAAATAAGCTCTTTCAGGGCGGACTGGCACCTGGGTCACTAGTAGGTAGCTGCTTGCAGGCAGGACAGCGTGCACGTGCACATGTGTATGTCCGTGTGCTGAGGACCACAGCTGAGCGCATGCCAGGGGTGCCTTTCCTGCAGCCCAAGGAAAAGAAGCACTGCCTTGGGAGCGTGGCCCTGGCCTCCTTTGCAGCCACCCCCTGGCATTTCTGCTCCCTGGGCCTTAGCCACCCTGCTGTGTAAAGCATGGGTAACAACTCTTGCTTCCTTCTCAAATGTCTGGCGAAAAGTACCTTTTGGGGCTTAGGTCTTACAAGTACTGCCTAGAACTGACAACAGGCAACATTTTTATAACTACTTAGCATTTATTCCTGCAAGAATCTATCCCCACCACTCCTGTAGCAAAACAGATCTTGGAAAGCCATTCTAGGAGAATCCATTAATCATATTGAACTGGCACAGGACCAACATATTTCCCCTCTCTGCCTTTAAACCTTCCTGATGCTTTTTTCATGTTGCTTCCTTGTCATAAGAAAAAAGAAAAAAACCCCCAAAAACTTGGAAATTCTTAGAAACATAATCTATTTCAAGACTTAAACTGCCCAAAAATGCACAGTGTGGGTGTACTCAGGCCTCCTGGTTTGATCCTGCAAGTCTTTGCAGTGCCAATTCAGTAATTCTTCCAGCAGCTGGGAAAAAAAAAAAAACACCAAACTGTTCAGGATCCCCTTTACCCACCAGTAAGAGGCCTTGAGCTAGGAGGAACAGATCATTTAAGTGTACAGTGACTGCACACCCCAGCTCAGCTCCAGGTGGAAGAGCTGTTCTGTACTGGGGTGAATTCCCAGGCAAGGACTGTGGGGCCAAAGTCTATACCAACAAGCTGTCACCAAAGGTGCTGATGTTGCCGCCCTAGGACTTGCAAAGGTATCGTGTGATTGGGATGAACCAAAGGCCAGTGTCACAAATGCCATTCAGATGGTTTTCTTCATTCTGACTTGCTGCACTTACGCTTTTTGCTTCAATGGTGTTATTTTCCACTAGAATATTGTCACATTCCAGCCATTTGACATGCCCATAAAAACATCGTTAAAACAATGTTTTAACGATTGTTAATGAGCCTTCTCAACTCATTAACCCTCTAGAATATAAGCTGGCTGAATTCACAGGGTTAAGAGATATAAAGGATGCTTTTTATCCCAGCCATCACTTACCTCTTTCTCCTGGAAGAGACTGCTGGACAGCTGTGAAATTACTTTTTCATGGGCCACCATGCCAGCAGGTTTCCAGCTGGAATCAATGACAAAGCTTGGAAATAAATTGCTGACTGCTTAGAGCAAGAGGATCAGGAAACCCAGCCCAGTTCTGAGCTAGAAAAACAACAGAAACAACCACCACCAGCTACCACTCCACATACCTCTTGCATCCATGCACTTCCCGCAGCCTCCCTGACTGTTCACAGGGTTGCACATTTGTTCTGTGGGTACAGAACAGAAATTTTCCATCTCAGTGCCATGTCAGAAATTCTCCAAGAGAAAATGAGATTGTTGACTGTTGAGCAAAGAGCAATCAGGGCTTTTAATACGTGGAAGGCTTGGGAGGCACAGGAGAGTCCTTGCAATAAGGAATCACCTGAGTCATTTAGTGACCTGGAGGGACACCTTTGTCTCTCTCTGTCTTGCAGGCTACACTTGATTAGAAGATTTGTTGAAGGCTTGTACATAGCTTGCAAGCCAGCAGCCCTATTACCACTTGCCTGATGTTCCACAATGGTGGTTGTTACTGACTGAAAATCAGGCTTGATGAATTTGTAATGAGGGTGCTGGGTAGTGATGGCTCCGTCAGTAGGACCACATGGTGGATCTGCACATACAAGGGCAGAATATAGCTGGTCAGCTGACACTGGAAAGAATTTGATGATGGAGTTGGGCTTCAGAGACCATCCTTGGGTGATCATATACGTGAGGTGTTACAGGCATTGCAGCACACATGTTGTGAGACATTAGGCACTAGCTCTTAAAATGCATCCTGGGGAAACTCCTGCAGTACCCCAATCATTACTAGCAGCAGTCTGATGTCACAAAACATCTGGACCACTTGAAAGACAGAAAGCATCAATGGTGTCACTCCAAGATCGTTGCAGCTGTATTCTGAGAATCATTCACCAGCAGAGTGAACTTTCCCAGCTGGAAAAAAAAGAAAAAACACTGGTTGTTTATTTGGGAGATATGAAGGATGACTATTAAGCAGCTAATACTAAACATGTGCATTTCCAGGTCAACTTTTTCAACAGCTCGAATGGCAAATGAGTAGTAAGAAAGGCTTTTGCCAAAACATTTAGACTTCGAACATTTTTAATGATTAATTTTTGACAGCACTGTCTTCTTCTAATTTTGTTTCTTTAGCTTCTAAACCATTAGAAGCATTGAATCTCACCGTGCCCTTTCATGGGGGACAGAAGAACTCAAAAGTAAAAAAGCATATTCCAAGATTTTAGCCTTGTGGTAGATAAGGGCATGATCATTAATCTCAGTCAGATTTGTTCCATAGTCCACATTTTCAGTCTCCAACACACAAAAAGACATGTCCTGACATATCCTTCCAGTGTAATTGCTGCATGAGGGCCAGGAAGAGCCTTAGCATCTTCAGAGCTTATATAATAATATATAACAAGTAACAAATTCCCTTTGTAAAATTGGAAGGATAATCCAGATCATTTCAAATAAATGTCACACTACCTGTATCGCGGGTACAGGCCAAGTAGGACCCTCTAGAAAGTGCTGCCTTTATATCTGCTTGGTGAGCAGAACTTCACGATCTTCCTCTGTCCCTGAATTTCAATATGGAAAAGAGCCATTTGTTGTGTAAATAAGCTCACTAGCTGTCTGCCGTTTCAAAGTGGTTCGCTTATCTATGGTGATGTGTCCACACCCTGGTCCAGGTTTGAGGACCATATAGCTTTTTCTTAGGTAACTGATCACCAATGTCAGCACTGGCCTTCCCACCCAACTCCTGTACCACATCAGTTTATGTAGACCTGCGTCTCATGGTAGCAGCAAGAACTAGATGCTGGAAGGAAAGTGACTTAAGTCTGTATATGTTGCCTTTCCACCAGGGTTTGAGTGGTTTCCAGTTCATGTGCTTGGGCCTTCTCTGCCAGCCCAGCGTCATGGGCATGAATACAGACCCTGACTGACAAAGCCACATGGGCAATAACTGTGGAACCAATTGCGCTTGCAAAGATGCATCAGTTTCACCCTGCCAGCAATATACTGTATTATAGCCTAAATAGTACCTACTTTTAGAGCACTTAGGTAGTAAAGACCAGGCTTCTCATGGAGATTAAATGCTCTGAACTTGTAGTACATCATAAAACATGGCCATAAATCATGAATTGAATATTCTCTCTCCATGGGTCTTACTCCTAGGAAAACTTCAATAAGCCCCAGATGAAAGAAACCAGCGCAGAACCATTTCATGCAGAGACACCTAACAGACATCCCACAGAGTCTGTCTTTTTTGAGTAGTAAAGGGGATCCAGTCCATTATTCCTTAGAGACCTCAAATTTATTCTTAGCTTTGTTTTGTAGTAAAACAAAGCTTTTACTATAAACCCAAATATGTTCATTTTTTCTTAAGCTTTGGAAAAGTTTCAGCCAGGCCTTTTCTGGAGTTTTATCATTTTAAGGTAATGAAGTTTCTATGGGTTTTAAAAACATGAGGACCTGGATTGAACAGCAAGATCTTAATGCTGTTTTCATTTCAGAAAAGGATATGATCTAGTTCATCCCTTATTTGACATAATAGAAACCACAACAGACTGTGACTGAAAGAGAAACAAGAATTATCTTGCCCTGTGGATCATGGATCTCATTGTCCTCTTAAAAAAGAATATATTTATGACAATACTTTTCAGTCTCAGACAAGACCTTGTGCTGACAAGTGGATACCTTGTTCTTCTTCCTTCATATTAGCAGAAACCTAATCCGCTTTATATACTCCAGCCAAACTCATGTTCTTGATCATACACAGTTTGCAGCAATTTTTCCAAAAAGAGTAAGAAAGTAAAATCATTCTCCATGAACTGAATGAACTCTCCCTCTTCTGTTCCTCCTCTTTGTCTTGCATGAGATTGTGAGGCACCATCCCTTGCTTTGTGCTTATGTAAAATTGAACACTGTGGTATTACAACAATCCAATTAGTAATAAACTGATTAATAATAAAGATGATGTCAAAACCAGATGGGATCATATGACAATTTGTTCAGCTAACACAGGCACAGAGGACCAAGTCCAATGTCTGGTCAAAGGCAGCTGTGAACATACTTGCAGTCCAAGGAACTTGACCTTAACCAACAAATCCATTAGCTTTGCCATAACTGTAACCAAGATGCGTATTACCAGATCTAACGTGCAGATGACTAGAAACACACTCTGTGACAAATCTGTGCAAGAAAAGTGCCTTGCCAGAACCTGTCCTTCCTTTCTGATGCAACTCATTCTATTACCAAAGCAGTAACTAATAAGACATTCCTTAGCTGCACACTGCTATGGTGAGGACGTCTCATCCCAGTTTGTAACAAGTTCAGGGCCTAGAGATAAAAGTGTCACAAAACATCAGAATGTGCCATCTGACCTTGGAAACTGGGAAACAAAGAGCTTATAAATATGCAGGGACCTCCATGTGTTCCTGGGACCACATAGCAAGAAGACAGAGAAACTCAGACATATATGGAGAGGAATGTCTCCCCTCCTCCCTTTGCATGTGCTTCAGTCAGGATGTTTGTACAAGAAGAAAGTCATTGAACAATAAAACCCATATGCCAGATGTTGAAGGGAAGTCTGGAGTCAAACACACCAAAAGAAAAGACTGAGACCAGTTCATCCTTACGATAAGATTGCTCACTCAAATATGCACATCACAGCATCCCTTGTCTGAGTACTTGAAAATTCTTATCAAATTTTCATCAGAATCATTAGTTTTAGCTGGACAAATGTTGGCCTCTCATCTATCTGTTTGGAAAAGATCTTGCTAACAGGGTTTCTTTTAACAGGTAACCCAAAAGTAATTAAGGTCCTAATTAGTTAAACTTTGAATAAAGTTCTGGCAATGACAGTCCCTGGCAAAGACAGTCAGCAGTCCTAACTGGACTGGGGTTGTCAGGCATTTCCAGAAAACAGCATCAAGCATCTCTCAAAGTTCATGACCACTACTCCTGCTCCTTCTGCCCTCCCCACCACCCACCAGCCCCTTTTCATCTTTCATTGCTGTAGGCAGCTCAAAGAGATGTTAATGTCCCAGAAGTGATTCTGACGCCAAGTTTCTCTATTAAAACCATCTCCAGGCAACAACCAGGTTTGCCACATGCCTATTGTCCTCATCCCTCTCAGACAGTCACAGCATATCAAGGTCTGGGGCTGGTTTCATTCCATGCCTCTTGCTCCTGCTGCTAGTGTCCCCAAGTTCGGGAAGGGCTGTAAACAATGAAGGGAAGATGAAAGGGTGGGGAGGTGTATCTTTCTTTATCTCATCTGGCAGTTAATCCCTTGCCAAATGTATCAAGCCAAATGAGGAGGGGAAGAGGCTGGTGAGAGAGACATGTGGTGTCTTCAGATTCTGCAGCTTCCCTGTTGCATTTATTTTTCTTCTGTATTTCTGTGGCAAGCTTGAGTGAGTGACTATGGCCCTGGATGAGGCATTAGCAGCAAGGGCTGTTACACTCCCAGCCTTGGCACTGACCACCAGTGGTTTTTGGCTTCCATCCTACCCTTTGCCTGTATTTTCATAGTCTCTTTAAACTGGCATAAGCTGGTTTCACCGCCAGAAGAAGCAGTCCTGACACAGGGCTTGCATGGTGCTCCCGGTAGGGCATCTTATCCCAACTCAACTTAACCCAGCGAAAAAGCATATGTGTGTTACCCTGAGATCAGGCCTATAAGTGGCTGTGCGAGCCAGCTTACAGTGACTGTGCTACCAGGGCATCTCTTGGTCTTACCATGCTAGAGTCTGAGCTCTTTGGGATAGGGACTGTTTCACTAACTGTGTATACAGCCCCTAACATGATTTCAGTGGGTCCTCGGACCCTGTACAGTGTCGCTGATCCTTCAATGGCAAGGTGCTAATAAAATGCACAAACACTAAAGCAAGGAGCACTAGGTCTTAAGTGCTTTGTAACACATTCACTTGGGCTCTGTATGGAGTTGGCACTGCAGTGGTGAGGTCTGGGGCCATTGGGGATGAGGAGGAGTACGGGAAAATGTGGATCTTCTGTGAGAAGGTTGAAGAGCTCTGCTATAAACAGTGGTCCCCAGCTGATGTTTGGCTACTTGTGGGTGGACAGTGGTGGAGAGCCAAAAGTGTTCCCAGCTGATGACTGGCACAGGAGCTCTTCATGGGGGAGTCCTGAGGAAAATACTCAGAGGCACTGCTGGAAACCTCTTCTAGTCCAATATGGTTCTGTAGGCTGCACCTTATCATAATACAGAAATGCTCTGTGCTTCCAAATTTGCTTTTCTAAGAAAGTGATGCTTTATATAGGCAGTGTCCTACTTATGATCTTATTTCTGTTTTTTTTTTTTGTCATCTAGGCCCTCCCGAAGACTTACTTTTTGGGGTTAGTTCCTTGGCTTGCAGAAGCTAGCATTGTTTCTTTGACTGTACTGAGGCTGTTCTGCCTGTGACCTGTGTAACATAAGCTGGTGGTATCAGATTGTCTCCTCCACCACTGGTCCTCTCCAGCTTTTTTGCCATCACCCTCAACATGGAGATCAAGTGCTTTACCATCCATGAGGACACTCTCATGTTGTTCCGTTCCCCTCCACACTCATGTGTTTTTGCAGATAAGGTAGATGTCACAGGAAAGCATGTGCTGGAAAACTCATTGCTGAAGCTGCCTGTGCCAGATTTGTCCTGGCAGAGAAGAGAGCGGCTTTGCAAATGTTTTCACGGTCCTTGAGCAGCAAGGGATGTCTCACCACCACATCTCCCAAGCCTAAGCGTGCCTCTTCCTCTGGTGCACAGGCAGGAAGCAGTAGTCTATGAGCAGGAGCAATTTTGGGCTAAGACTTGGCTGTCTTGTGCTGTCTGTGTGGCTGCTCTCAGCAGGACTACTTCCACTCCAAATGTGTAAGTGCAGTGAATAAACGGGAGATGGGTGGGGTTGCAGGGGCGGTATGGACAATAAAAGGAAATGCCTCTGCTCTGCATATGCTCTGGAGAGGGAGGGTGTCTGTGTGTCGGGCAAGAGGGGATGTTGTGCGAGACAGGGTATGGAGGGGAGGTGTCTGCATGAAAACCAGAGGAAAAGAAAGCATTTGAGAGAGAGTGGGTGGGTGGGTGGTGGCAAGGGAGTGGGAACAGGACGAAAGAGGCTGTGTATGGCTGTAAAGAGAGAGACTGCTTGAAAAGGACTGGGAGCAGAGGGTGTGTGTGAGAGGATTGCAAAGGGGAGATGGCAGGCAATGTCTGTGGGTGGCACCGAGCTGGATGCAGCTCCTGCACCATGCTGCCAAAGAGGACACCTCATCCTGGATGCTCTGACCGCCTTTTCCAGTCCCATGAACTACACCATTATTTTACCCTGTTAACACTCTACATCCAGTACCCTTTTCTGAAGCAGAAAAATTGTGGTATTACAGCCCGGGGAGGGTGCCAAGTTTCAGCAAAAGCTGTCCATCCCTTCAAACAAATAAACATTGCATCCTTTCAAAGCTCCCTTGAGAGAACAGAGAGACTTTAGCGCCGCTGTAGTGCTGATGGTTTGAGGATCATTACAGAACAACCCCTCCAGAAATGTTTCTCCTGATTTTTGAGTCAATGAGCCTTCTTCTTCTCACCAAACGCATCCACATGTATCAGTGTTACCACAGGGAAAAACAAAAGCTTCCCCCTTCATTACAGTAGCCTTCCAACCATGCTCTTCCATATGACTTTGACACTTTGCAGTTCAAGGCTTTGTTTCTTCTGGTTTAAAAAAAAATATTGGCTTAGGTTGGAAATTGCCCTGGCCCACATGGCTTGGACCGCAATGCAGCTGACCCCCAGCACCCTGGGGTACTCACATCTGACGTTTAAGATTGGGCCCTTCTCTAAGCCAGGTTCCTGAACAACAGTTGGCATGTGCCAAGTAGATTGATAAATAAAATTCTCTCGTTTGAAACCAAAGTAGCAAAAAAAAATCAAGCTTGTTCAATATTCTGCAGAGAATGAAAACATAGAAATAGTTACCTAGGAGGAGGCTATACTCAAAATTCCAGAGGATCATGGTAATCTGGTATTTATACTGACTTAATGAGTTTGGGTCCTTCTGAAAAATCAGAGCAGAGCAACACACACTTTGTCTTAGCCCCTGCATGCGATCTCCATGCCTAGCTGTTATGGCTCTGGTTTGCAAAGGGTTTCTGTTTGCTCCCTTGGTGGATTCTAATTGCCCTGGATCAGCTTCAAATAAGAGGGAAAATGTTAAAAAAACACAAAGGGAGTCTTCAAAGGTCCTGAACATTATGCCTAGGTGGTGATCTCATGGCAGCAATGACCTCAGAGGTGTGTTTGGCTTGGTTCAAATTCACAGAACTGCCTCTTGCCAAAGACATTTTAAGCGTGCCAAAAACATCTGTAAACACACCCGTCCAACAACACATGCTGCATAGAGTCGCAAACACACATCATGTATCTCATGTAAGCTCACATGTGCTCCTCATAGAAAATGTGGGGTCTGCAGTCATAGTCAGCCTGCCATTGCTATTTGTCATACAGCTCAGGTGCTCCAACACATAGCTCAAATGCGAACGAGCTCAGGGTGGACAAGCTCATCAGACTGTAACCTGTGCTGTGCAGTACAGCTGTCTCCCTTAAAGTAGATGCAGCTAGACCAGGTTGCTGAGGGCCTTGTCCAGTCAAGCTTTGAATATCTCCAAGGACAGAGACTCCACAACCTCTTTGGGTAACTTTGTCTGTGTTTGACTTACCCTCACAGTGAAAAAAAAATATTCTTTATATCCAATCAGAGTTTCAGGTTTGGCAGCTCACATCTGTTGCTTGGCATCCTACCACTCTGCATCTCTGAGAACAGCCTGACTGCTTTCGCTATACCCTCTCCTTCGATATCGTAATATTGAGGCAGTTCTGCCCTACAATGACAAAATGTGGAACTGAAATTGCAGCAGTGTGAAAACAGAAAAGAGAGGAAATGGAAGAAAGGTAATCAGAGCCTCAGAAGAATCTGATCCTAGAAGCTGACAAAGAGTGGAAGAAAAAGAATGGAAATCCTAGTTTTTTTCTGAACACTGTGCTCCTCACAGCTATGACTATTTGATGGTGGTTGTTCAGAACTGCTCCCAGCAATGACTGCAAGGAAAGCACAGGTTGATCCCACAAGGAGCCCTCAGTGCTGTGCCTGCCTGACATTCTTGGTGGTCAGCACGTCCAATAAATCATTTTCACAAGCTGCTGTGCATTCCTCTCCAAATACACATAGGATGCACCAATCGTCTCTTCTTTTCCAAAGGCTAAATCAGGCACCCAGGGCCAAGGCTGGAAGCTGGCAAGAAGAACAGCCCTGTCTGCATGGGCAGAGTGCTACCATGGCAAAAGCTCTTACTCTCAAAAGCACATATATTCCCATAAATGGCCAGCCACTAAGAACCAGTCACCATGAACTGACACGAGAACAGGGAGGAGCTCTGATGTCCATTAATGATGAGGGAGCAGCTCTGTGACATGCTTGGACCACAGGATACGATTGTAGGTGGCTTCACAGCCACTGAAGTGCACACAGACAGTGCTTGGGGCACTGCAGCCAGCACACGGGGCTTGAGACTTCCACCTGCCCCGTGTCCCTTGAAGGACACGAAGCAACCAACCAAACCACAGCCATTGCTGCCATCGGCACTGTTCTCTCTCTGTGCCAGTCCTGCTCACTGAGCCAATGTGTGCTGAGGCAGTGCAAATGAATCTGGGTCTCAACAGCTCCTGTGGGAACAGGAGCCCATGGGCACATGTAGGTTTGCAGCAACTCGCTGAAAGTCCAGACCAAGCAGTGCACACCTCTGACTCCAGCCTCTCTTGGGTGCTGACTGTATGTGATGGTATCCCCCGAATTAAACAAACAGCCTTTAAGTAAATAGAGCGTACTAGTGCACTCTAACAACCATAGCAACTCCTTTCTAAACTATTTCAGAAAATGCATAGCTTTAATCACTTGTTTGAACTATTTTTCAAAAGCTCTGGTGCATAGTGAGTGTTGAAAAGGCTCCCTTAGCTTCTAATATTTAGCCCATTTTCTCCCAGTGACATGACATGTATTTCAGTGTGTTATTATGTCAGATATCAGCCACCACCAAGGTAAGGTTGCACAACAACATCCACTGTCATCGTAAGTTTGCTTAGGACACTTCCATTGAGTATTTGACCTCACATTTCCCATGCTTGGTCTCTCTCAAGAGAGGTTGTTTTGTTTTCAAACTGGGAACAAAATCCCAGTAGGTATTTTTAAGTTCAAGGAAAGTGAAAAGAAACAAACCCAAACCCACAGTGTGCAGTCTTCCCCTCTGTAAAAATATCGAGGCTGTACTTTTTCCAACAGGCCTCCAGCAAGGAGGGATGAAAGGCAGTGCTCAGGACCAGGTCTGGAAACATGACTTAATCCAAGGCCGCTAAGTCTCTGGCTGCGATGTATGTTACATTACACTAAGACAGGAGGAGGGTGGAACCTGAAGTGAAGTTATTACCAGTGCTTGAAAATTCCCCCTGAGTGTGCTTTGGGCATCTGTTAGAGTTTTGTAATGGACCTTAACAAAGCTCACTCTCCCCAGTCTTATGGGCCAAGTCATTGCTGCTTCAGGGTTTCTGCTAGGATGGTTTGCATAAAGAAGATTTCAATGTCAGCTTCACAAAGCAGAACCCTCGGAAGGCCTGTCCTTTATTCAGGAATCAAAGAAAGTCACAGGTCTCCCAGCATCTAGGGAACTCCTGCATTTCAGCTGCACTCAACAAGGAACAGCGTGTGAGAACAGACTGCTGGAGAGATGCTCATTTCAGTTGGGAATCAAGCCCTGAGTTTTCATCTTTAATCCCACCTGAGATAAAGCAGTCACAATGTAAATAGACATATTCCTGCCCTTTCAAGCCAGCTTTGTGCCAAGCTATTTCCAGACAGGCAATAACAAGAACAAGCATGGGAAGAGAACTTTCCTCATGCCGTCACTACTGAAGATCTAAAGACCTGTCCTCCAGTTCTCTTTCCGGTCTCTTCCACATCTGTGCATAACTGTTTAGAAAGTACAGCTTTTCTAATTTGGTAGCTTTCTCCTTTGAGTCTGCAGGAGTCTGAGTATCAAATAGAAGCAAGGCAAAACCTAATTAATCACATTGCTTAAAATCATGGCCCAAATCTCACTGGGTTTACTCACGTGATTAATGTTTCATAGAAACAGAGGAACAGGGAGCAACTGATGACTTATCCCCCAGATTTCAGTGGGTCATGGATCTTTGCATGTGTATTTCCAGCTACTCTTACAGCTAAATGAAGGTTTAACCGCACTGGAACTGGCTAGTCAACTGTGCATGGAAATGCAAAAGATGAGATTCCAAAAGCAACAACACCTTGGCCAAATAGCACAAGTGAGGTGTTTTCTAATCCTGTTTGCTTGATTAACAGCGTGGCAAGACACGCTGCATGTTTGTATTGCAAACAGGAGCACAACTCCAAGTTAGAGGTGGTTTTAAAAGGTCTTTATATTGTCTGATTGTGTTCACGCTAGGAAGGGGTAGGGGTGGGGTACCTGAGGGAGATCATTACATATGCTGTAGACACATTTTTCTCCTGGCCTAGCAGCAAAACTATGTGACACCCCACTCTAACAAATACTAGCCAAGTAGTGAAAGAACCTGTTGCTAATTGGGCAGAAAGCCTTTCACAAAGCAGCAAGTCAGTCATGAGACGTAAGGCTCATCAGGCTGAGGGTAAGAAAGGGCAGTGACTGGAAACTTTATGGGAAATGCATACCTGAAGTGGTGGTTAAGAAGACTGTGGCAAGAAGGGCTGTTATAAAACTGACTTTTTGCCCTGAGGAAGGAAAGAAAAAGGAGTATCTGCCACTTGGAAACATATTCCTTTTAGTAGCCTTCATGCTCTTCAGACATGCCAAATCATTGCACAGACATCCTTATGGTATTTTCAGCCCTGAATGAAGCTAGAGCAGACAAAGGAACCAGGCAAACAGGATGCCAGCAAGCCCTGCTAAAGGAAACGCAATGTAAATCAGGGAGAGGAGTACACAATGCCTATGGGATGTATTCTTTCTATAGCAGGGGCCAGCTCAGCCTTTGGCTTGAGAACAAGATGCAGCCTGGGCAACCATGTTAAATGACATTGTGTAGGGAGGATATGATGGACTAGCCTTCATGCATCAAAGGTTATCATCCAAATTCAAGGCACAGGAACACAGACTTTTGTACAGATCTGATCCATGCCCCGGCTAACCCAATTTCCTGCTCTCAGCCCCAGCCTATGACTTAATGCTTGAAGGGAAGGAGGAACTTCCCTGGGTTTCAGCTCACTGACAGTGCAGTGCTAGACATGAAAAAGTTTCTTAGGTGATCCCTGCAGTTGTTCAGCAAACAACTAATTAGGGCCGCATCAGTGCATTACAAATATAGGTAGCAACGTCAGCAGCACGGCAAATGCAGTCGTGAGTCATGTAGTATTTCTGCAGCACTGTAGTATGGAAAGCAAACCCAGGAGCATGGTGAAGAACTATGTTGATCCTGTGTGTTGGCAGACTCTTTTAAATAGTTTCTCTGTACTGTCAAATAACAACTCCAGAAAAATTAAAACAAAGTATTCCTATCTGTTGAGAAATTTACAGCACTGGCCTGTCTCTGCTTGAGGCACTCCTGCCAGGCAGAGACCTCATCACTGCTGCTCATGCAAGAGGGTCAAGGAGATCTGACAGCAGCAGAGCAAAGTTTTCATCCATGTCCCATAAACAAGAGAAGTATTCCAAGCGCTTCCCTGCCTGCACAGGAGGATGAGGATGGCGCTACACTATGTTTTGAAACAAATCCATAACCAACAAAGGAAACAACTGCATTGGAGCGGGATCCCTTGGCTGATTCTTTATTTTCTACTGTAGATGGGGCCAGAGGTGTGGAATTGGGTCCGAGATGCATCCTGTGTGATAATGTGCAGTTTGCATCTTTCCAAAGTACAATGATTTGGAATAACAGTTGCCAAGGAATTTATCTTGAATGTCCTTTTGAAAACAAATTCCCAACAGTTGGTTTTGGTTTTGGTTTTTTTTTTTGGGAGGGGGAGGTGTGTGTTCTTTTTTTTTAAGGACTCTAAAAACTTACTCTAAGGGCTACAGTCGGAACAAGTTTGGTTTTGATCTTTTTGCAAATGGACTTCCCTGCTAGAAAAGGCTGTTTCAGTGGAGCGCTGACTTTCAGCGCCCCTTTGAAAGACACCAGGGGCCTAATGACCATCAATGCTGTCAGATTTCCAAGACTGAATTCCTCCCTATAATATCCAGGCTTGCAGCCAATTTGGCTGGCTTGGAGTAGTTGTAACTTTAAAAAATGCTTGATGTGTATTCACATTTCAAAAAGGGGAAAAAAAAAAACCTACAAACATTGCACAGTGATTCAGAAAGATAGGCAAGTGATGGAGTGGAGCAACAAAATCACAAGCAACAACAACCCAGGCAGAGGTGACCTTCCTAAATTCTATATCACTGATTCTGCAACTCGGAGAGAGTGCCTCAGCATTTGTACCTTAGCATGATACCACTATTTCCTTTCTCCATATCTGATCCTCTACATGGCTGCTATGATACCATAAAACAAACCAGTTTGTTTGAAAGGGTTATTTCTGAGCCCTTTCTTATGAAGATTAAGATTAAGCTCTTCAAAAAATGATCATTCGTGGGTGTTTCTTGGGCAGGAGTCAAAGTGAAGGGAAGAGGATCCTCTGTCTAAGTTCACCCAAAAATTTAGGAGAAATGTTGCCTTGGTTATTGACACATTTTGCTGTTCTATAAAACACAGATATCCTGAATCCCTGTGCCCATGCAATGGAGATAAAGAAACATAGCTGAACTCCATCAAGCTACCAGTGGGAGTGTAATAAGCTTAGAGGCTCTAAAGCATTTTTTAATTAGTATAATGAGTGTTATTAAACTCAGAATTCACAAGAACTTGCAACTGCAAAGGAAACTTTTTCTGCTCGCTAGATTAGGAAAGAGGTACTAACACTTTGGGAAGAAAAGATCAAGAAGTTTTATCTGGAGAGCTCCTTTGGAAAAGGCTGTACCATTTTACTTACAGTGCTGTTGCTATAACAAGACAGTGGGCAGAGACATATCAGGGCTGCAGATCCGCTTCACCAGACATGGAAAGATATGAATGAAAAGCACTAATAAGCACTAGTATTGTTTGCAATCTTAAACTTGTTTGGCCCATGTGTACCTTTTCGCTTACAGGAAATGCTGCCTCAGGTATTTCCCAGGCGAATAAGAGCTGATGGGAGGGACAGCATGGTTTGTAATACTCCATGAATGTATGCTGGGGGAAGGCTTTCTTTTGGCTTTTTGGTAAAAACCACATACACGTTTCTTGGGGAAGTGGGGGGTGTCTATTACTTCATTTTCAAAAAGTATCTCTTGGGTATCTTATGCTCAAAAATATATGTAAGCGTTGTTTAGAGACAGGGGAGATATCATTACTGAAAAATTGCAAGTTTTCAAATCTTGCATGCATAGAGAGAACAAAGATCAGACCACAGTGTACCAGGTGGCAAATAAAGCATTTCTCATATTTCTATATAGTTTTTAAAAATCACTTGACTTTCCAAGACAGGCTGTGTGACTGAGATGTGGTGGGCTTTTTTTTTTTTTTTTTTTTAATGTTCCAGTTTATTTAATGCTTTAAGTACTTGTTTGCAGAACTGAACCTATGAATTGAAAGAGATCAAAATATCTCAGGGTAGAATAGAGTACATTTTCCCCATGAAACATATTCTTTTCAGCACACATCCAGAAAGGATTTTATAGCACAGATATTTCTCAAAGTGACGGAACCGTGAAAGTATCTGCCCTTGGTACGTGTTTACCTTGCGATAGTCTCTCAAGTGGCTTCTTTCTCAACACAAACAGATTTCTCCACAGAGGCAAAATTTCTCCGATGTGCAGATAGAAAACTTTCTAAAGGAAACTTCCTACACAACAACAAAAAAAAATTTTTAAAAAAAAAGGAAGGGGGAGTGGGGAGGCAATATACTTGGACCCTATCGCTTTTTCTGTCTTCTCAATGATGAATGGTCCCAGATACTTCAGCCTGAGACAGCCACCCAGGCAGATCCCACTTTAAGCAGCGCCAGTAATGGAGGAGAGCAAGGAGTTTGGGCTAGTCTCTGAGGGCAGTTACATACCTCTCAACTCTGTTTATGATGGCAAAACATTCCCATGACAGGAGCTTTAAAAATCTTGGAGTAAGAAGAGTGCCTACGGGCTTTAGCTGCCCAGTTACTCTTAACTTTCAGTGGAACTTAAGCACCTACTTAGGGGGCTCTTTCAAAAACTTTCAGCCCTGTACATTATAGTAACAAACAACTTCATGACAAAATTTATTAGCACAACTGCCATTAACTGGCTTCCTTGCAGAAGGATTGAGGAACAGGTCAAATAAATATAGTCAGGATGGTAAGCAAGCCTTTCCCAAAATGAGACAGTGACTCTCCTCCTAGGGTCAAGCATTAAAAAGGAGAAGCCCACATATTTGACCTGCATTGCAGGTGCACTGCAAGTTCCCCTTGCAAGGTCATCTGTCCACTACTTTCCATGATGCAGGAAGAGTCGCTTAAAATAAATTTAAAAAAAAAAAAAAAGAGATAGATATTAGGGTAAAAAACTCATAGTAAATAAGTGACAAAACATTCAAAGCAGATATTTATTTAATAAGAGAAGACGGTTGCAAAGGGGAACAACACAGGCTTTGCTGGGGCACACAAAAAGAGCTCAAAGATCTAGCAAAACTGGTGATAAATGATGGCTTCCCACAAATATTTACCTCATACTAATTAGAAAGGAAAAAGCAATACGCTAATCTGGAAATCTTTCCAAAACAAGAACCCGCATTACTAAACGTCTTTTCTCTTTTACTAATACTCCCTTTAAGACCCACTTTTGCATCAGCTCTATCACAGTGTTGTGAACACGGCATATGCGTTTTCTTCACATAGCAGGGAGGGCAAATGGGTACCAAGTTCTCCATGAGAGGCACAGAAGAGTGGAAAGTTGGGTGACTGCCACAGCAGGTTATTTGTGATTCCATGAAATGTGCTGCAATCACGGGTTCTGTCAATACAGGGGGAGTTGTAGGAATAATTTCAGGGAGGAATGTACCTTGTCGATGCATGCTTTAATTGCTTTACATAGTAATTTCTGTCCAGCAATGATGGTAGAATTATGGAATTAATGTACAGAATTTCTACCTGGCCAAGAACCCAAGGATGCTGAATAGCAGCAGCGCCTGGTTAATCTGGCAGTATTTATGTCCATTTCTGTAAGCCATCAGGACTCCCTGCGCAGAGACAAGGCCCTCCTGGGGACATCATTGTCACAGACCCTTAGCCTTCCGACCCAGATGCCGGACATCAGATGCCTTCCTTGAAAGCAGGAGCCCCACTCACAAGGCCTCCAGCTTCTGACCAGCCCCCAGATAGCTGACCTGGCCTGTACTCATAGGTTCTCGAAAAACGAGGTTTTCAGCTGAGGATCTGAGCTGCACTGGCAGCAAACCAGTCCGTGCCAAGGCCTTCCTGCAGTGGGCCCGAGTTCCATCAGAAGATTTGCCAGAACAAACAGGTTCCCCCCAAATGTGAACCGTTCAGCTCTTTCCACTGGGGAAAAAATAGTTCCACTGGAAAACTTCTCACCATTATTTTTGTGTTTATGTTGCCGCAAATCGTAGTCAGAATTCTGGGTAGGTTGTGGTCTCTCCCCCAAACAGCTGCAGTTGAGTTGGAGAAGAGATGCAGAAAAGGCAGAAATTTGAAACAAAGGAGGTGAGAAAGCTGGAAGGAGGAAGAGTGGGGATCAGGAAAAGATCACAACATGTAGAGGAAATGGCTACAATTGATGCTTCCAAACAGTCTGATGTGTACTCCTCAGTGGCAACCAGAATCTTCCTCCCAAAGGAATGGATGGAGTACTAAGTTGGATGAGATTTTTTGGAGCTCTCTGCGGAAACGGATGTAAGGAATGGTGCAGATAGGCAGGGGCAAAGTGGGAAGCTGATTGCTTTTAAAAGCTGGAAAACTGGGTGGGCAAGTGTATTGCTGATAGCTGGGGCAGGAGACCTGGCAGTGAGGGTGAAGGAGTGGAAGTGAGGGAACTGTGTATGAAACCTTGTGAAGTCACTTTCCTGCCCTCCTGCTCAGGTGCCCCGACTTGCAGGAACAACCGCTTTCCAGGACAAGGGCGTGACTGTCTCGGGTCCTGTCAGTTCTTGGCTCTTCCAGCGAGTTTGCCCAGAAAAGCTATCTTTTCGCGTGATTTTCTGGGTAGCTCTTTCCCCATCCTTAGTCCCCGACTCTGCTCCTGGGCAACGCCCCCACGGAAAGCGAGGTTCTGCGCCCGGGGGTAGTGAACTAACCCGCGGAGCCCCCCTCCATCCCAGGCCCGCTTCGCTTTGCAGTTCCCCAGCCTGCACCGAGCCGTGCTTAAACCCCGCACAGCGGCGCTGGTTCCCAACACGCAGGTCCTGCCCTTTCCCTCCAGCACAAGCCAGTTCTGCTTCCCCCCCGCCCCTTTTTCCCCGCAACGCTTCGAGGACTCCCAGGCGAGCAGGCAGAGAGGTGCGTTCACCCCACGCAGGACGAGCCCGGAACCTGCCAGCTCCCGCCCCGCACGCCGGGCGGATTCCCCCCGCTTC